>JAVQKC010068290.1:0-21126 GCA_036025475.1 Philypnodon macrostomus
TTTGAGTTATCGCGTTCACAGCTAGGATCTGCGGACGCGGACGCGGACGCGGACGCGGACGCGCACCGACGTGATTCCATAATATCGGCGACACGCTGTTTTCGCCGATATAATAACTACACAATAAAAGTAATTACATTCAGAGTAATTTGTGTCTTTTATTATTAGGGAAATTCCTATCAAACTATATATGGGCTTGAATATATATATTTTTTTAGTTTCACACTATCTTTCAAATGGTAAAAACACTGTTAAAATGAACAGCTTCATTCAGCTGCAGCAAATTTAGAGACGTGATGTACAATTACCTCCCGATAGCCAGTTCAATAGCAACAATTGCACACTCCTACCTGTCACGTTGTAACAAAAGTTGCCTATAGACGTCCACATTTGCAAAGACAAGATAGATGAAGCAAATGGGTAATTTTGAAAGCCCTGTGGGCAGACATAAGGCTCTTAATACACAGAGAGGGGGATAAAACCAGCGTTGGAGAAACTCTATTGATGCGTTTGACAGTGGCATCTGGGCTCTTATTGATCAGCTATTGACTAGCCTCCTTCCCACTTCTTCAAATGGTTGTTATAATTGCACATGCACAGGAGAAAAATACAAAGCAGCTAACAACTTCAAAGCTCTTGCTCTCAATAAACATCCTAATCTCCACAACAAACATTGACATTTAATATTGTCCTACATGTAATAGTCTTCGTGAGCCGAGGCAGAAATATACATCTCCGAAGCTGAATGTTTTACTTCGCCACAGATGATAAATACATGTGATCAGATGGTTAAACGGACACACGGTGGCTTGTGAACATCCCCATTATCTTGTATTGATGAGTCTGTCTTTCACATCACTATAACTGTGTGGTGTATGGAGCAGGTGCTGCCCTACATATCTCTGCTGTCTCTCTCCGTCATGTCAGGGACAATGGACTGTTGTTGTGCACTCACTGTTCACCTTTCAGGCACTAGCTTTTTTCAACAGGAGACCAAAGTACAGCAAATGGTGCATGAAATAAAATAGTGACATACGCCCCAATGAAACCTAATAAGACATCACATTACAGAGATGAGAAACTATATCATTACCATGGCAACAGTGAGGTGCACAGTGAGAGCCTGGCTGGATGACAAGAAAAAAAATGTGGAGGAGAAAAAGAAGGGAATAGGAAGCATATAGTTGGGATAAAAACACAAAAATATCTTTTGGAAAAAATAGCATCTAGTGTGGAGTGGGTTATTAACATAGATTAGCCCCTGTGAGTGGTGAAAGACAGCGTTATCAGGCGTCTCCTCTGTCACACCAGAACACCACCGTTCACTTTTCTCCTTCACACTGTCAATGCTAACCACTAATTAGTGCTGAGAATAATACTACTATAAGCCACTGTCATTCTCCTACATGCTCCTGATGAGTGGCAGGATTAATTGGCATGCTAAGCCCAAATGACCCCTTTAGTTGAGCTTTTAATGGCCTAAAAGGTGGTGTTTACTGAGGTGTACCATATTGTGTGCTGCATCTGTGTGCTTTTCATTTATGCACTGTTCAAATGTCCATGGAACCATGGTGTTTACTTTATCATTTGTACACATCAGTTGTTGTAAATTATGTTCACAGTTTCTGCTCTTGGTGTATTTTAATTGTACAAATTCAGGAAATACACAATATGTGATAATTATGTTGAATATTGTGAACATGATATTAGGATACCTTTTTTACACATATACCCGGTTTACACACTACATTTAACAAGTCAAACTGTGTAAATTAAAACTTCTTCTTTTAGCGTTCTGGTTGGACCTGTATTTTTATTGCTGCACTTATTGCACTTAATTCATTCATTATATTTTATGTACATTGTCAGGTGTAACGACTATCAAGTTAATAACAATGGTTTACTTGTCTGTATGCAAACCACAAATGAATGTGTAGTGAGTCATTATGAAATCCCAAACTTTCAATGGCAGCTGCAGAGAGTCCAGGAGAGGAAAAGGGCCTCCAGTGCGGACGACGTAATCTCGAGCATCTGGACGCAGCCCGCCCACGACCCATCACATCAGAGTGGCACAGCCAGGACTGCTGATACCACGAGTTTATTTTTAAAAGCCGCTGTAAGGAGGCTGAGAAAGGAAGCCAAGACAGTTAGCTATATCATTCAACAGATGACACTAAAAGCACACTCAACGATAACGTCAAAATAGTGGACAAATGTTAAATGGTTGTAGAGTAGAAGCGCGACGAGACAGCACCAAGCAATTCAGCTTCCTCTAAAAAAAGGCAAAGCAATAAAATGTGAAGATGACAGACAGATGAATGCAGAGCAGTTGGCAGGCATTTGAGAGTCTATCTGTGTGTGCATTGCTTTACTCCACGTCAACTGGCACTCAGGCTAAAACAAATATGAGCCACATGCAAATCAAGCCACATGCTGAAAAGACCCGAGGTATGTTTTGTGCAAAAGGAGTGTAATATGTATGCAAAAATGTTTACTGCGTAGATAATGAATTTCAGATGAGGTCACAACTTGCTATTGTGAAATGCATTATTGGCACCACAATGAAATTCAATCAGGAAAATACAAAGATACAAATGTAAAAAGTGCTTAAATGGGTTTTATTACAATTTTTCATACCACATTAAATGCTCCAAAAGTGTTTGTGCTTCAGATAAAAGGATCCCTATTATATTTAAATGCCAGAAATGACTTCAATATTATACTGTTCAGTACATTCATGCCATTTCAAGTAGATTTTGCCCCCAACACAAGCCCTACACTGAAAAAGACATTCTAACTATTACACAGCACTTAACAGAGGTGTGCCATTTTTTAAGTTAACAGTTAGCAGCTTAAGTGTGTTTAACAGTTTTCAGACTCAAGGACAAGTTACAATGTACTTTTGACAAACACTGATTAATGATCTAATGAATTATGTTATTTTCTAAACACTTGGCTCACAGACTGTTCAAGTGCGGCTAATTTTGTTTCCTCTGCAAAGGATACAATAAGGAGATGGATAAGTTGAAAGCGTCAAATAACTAGAAAGCACTCAGAGAGTGCAGACCTCCGCCAAGGTAGCAAATTTCCACTATATCCACCCCTAAAGCCTGTTGCAGCCAAAGCTGCAGTACTGCAACAGCAACTTTCCCTACCTTTTCAGCTTCTTGACATTGTTTTATTAGACTATTACTGTTGTATCTGTGGTTTTGGTAACCTCTCATTGTATTAAAATGATTTAAATGATTTTGTATTGTTGTCATTAATAGAAACAAAGAAACATTTTGCCTCTGGAGTGGTGTCCAGTCCCACAGAAGGTTCTATCTAGAATATTTTATTTTAGGAGTGCATATGGATCACCGTGTGGATCCAGGATTTTTTCAAACAATTTCTCAAACAGAGCAGACGTCTGAGGCTGAAAACTATCTTGTGGGCATTTAACCCTATTGCAGCCAAAGTTGCACAACAAAGAAAGATATGTAACTATTTTGTCATTTCTTTCTAGAGAAGTGTCCAGTCCAACAGAAGGTTCTATGTAGAAATTTTTATTTTAGGACTGCAAATAGGGGTTTTCTAGTGTACATCTGCAAAGGACTGAGCAGAGGGGTAGTCGAATTTCACAAGAAGAAGATTTTTTCACAAAAAAAGCTGAAACTGAATTGCTGTTTGAAAAACATTTTTGGAGCATTTTGAAATTCTAAAACCTCACTGACCCTTATACGGATATGTTGAGGTGTGAAAATAAACACCTGAACGCAAATATGTAATACCCCTGTTTGACCAGCAAACAGCACTGTGCACAGCTCTAGCTCTAGACACAACACAGCACAAACTAGAAGAAGTCAAATTTTGGTCCGATCAATTCCTGTGTTCAACTTTTACATCTTGTAGCTTTCTGGAGCGGTGCTAATCAAATCCAATGCACAACAAAACAGCATTTATAAATATATATCTGACAGTTACTTGAGTTTGCGTTTGCCGGTCACCCCAGACCCAGATGCCTTTAGCAAATAGCTGTTCAGGATGGGGCTGTGACATCATCGTTTTCAGCGAGGATGCGTATTGGCAGCCTACACATGAGCGGATCAGCTGGAAACAGCACCCCGCTGTGAGATCAAACTACCACCTCAGTATTTTTCTATGAATTTTGGGAAAACGGAAACACAGTTGCCGTGTAGATGAGAGCCACATGCTGAGCTGTTTCGCTCCGTTCTCAAGGAAACGTGTTGTTGTCTAAACAGGCCCTTAGTCTCTGACCTCGGGAATTATATGATTGCATATTGCATGAATTGAATTATTGTTGAAACAGAAGATAAGTTGCATCATGACACCAGCACAATGTGATGTTGAGAAATCTGAGAATGAGTTTTAGTTTGTAGTAACTTGCATCACATGATATCATCACCTGAGTGTAAATGCCCAGCACAAACAAGAAACAATAGTCAATGAAGAACAATCACATATACAAGTAATTAAAAATATATATGGAGGTAAATCTGTATGGATGCAAAAGTAAAATGAGACACCTTACAATGCATATGTCATTGTAAGTAAAAGCTGAAAATGTTTTTCTGTCAAAACAAATTGCAGCAAAAAAAATGCAACAAAAATTGCAGATAATCACGTTCCCAGTATTTTCCTTTATACTAAATTAAGTCTATTCAATGCATGTAGGGCAATTATGTTTATTCAATACCGTTTCTTCACTGTGTGTATTACTTGTAAAATATGCAACTGCAGCATAATTACCTGTTTAATAAAGGGCACTTACTGCTGTGCTATGCAATAATAAAACATAATGGCGCAGAGGCCATCACCCCTAAGTGGACTGTGATAGAGGTTTATCAAGTGAAAATTAAATTTATAATAAATTGGATTTTCATTTTCAAATCAGGGCATGATGATATGATGGTTTAGATGTTTGTCATGCAGCTGTACTGCATGTTGAAAATCATCCACAGGCCATTATTACAGCAAAGCAGACCCAAACTAGAAGCTTTAAATGAGAAGAATCAAGAGTGGTTCCCAAAGGGGGCCTTGACCTCCATCAATAATTCATAGATTTGGTTATTTACTTGAGCAATACTACTACCAGATTATAGCAATAAATGTGAATTATAAGAGGACAATGACAGAAATCAACCAAAACACAACGCATTAAGTGCACAACAACCTGAGCTATGGCCGTATAGCATGTCATTGTGTAGCCTTTTTCCTGACTTTACATCCCAGCATTTTGAGCTATTGTCACCTGTAGTACAAAAACATAGGAGCAATGACAAATGTTGCCTGTACCGCTGACAAACGGTATATCTCGACAGGTAGAAAAGAGAGCAGGGTGAGTCATTGCCCAGCAGGCTCAGATGAAGTAGAAAAAGCTGTTTTTAAACACTTGACTGGAGCCGAGTGTGCTGTGCCATGTTTAAGGGTCATCTCATGTGGACCTCTTCTTTGTACTGGTGTCATCACTCTCCATTTCACACTGCTGTCACTTTACCACGCTGTGACTTACTGTTAGTACACCACATCAGCAAGACACTATACAGCTCTGTGGGCATGATGCGCTTGTGCTTGGCTGGATATTTGAATAGGTTTGTTGTTTTTTAATCTCAGGAACAGGTTATGCAAAATACATTCATTTAAATGTATATACTATGTAACTTTTATATAAAATAATAGAAAGTGAGAATGGGTAAAATAATTGCATTGACATAATTCAGGTAAACTAGGCCCTTGTAGTTTGACAAGTACTCAACTGCTAGAGAAGGTCAAGGATACCATTTTTACATTGGTTCTTACACGATATATCTATTCATTGCTATTGCTTTTTTAGTTTGTGTCACCACAGAAACATTACATTTTCTTCCCTTAAATAATCAAATAAAGACAAGCCCATTTCATTCAGACTGCACATTTAGGGCAAAACAACAATCATCCAATTCAATACCCATTCAATTTAAATGAAGTCTGATGCAATTGCAAAACCACCATTAACAGCAAGTAGTCATTAAATGAATGGTACAACAGATGTAGAATGATTTCAGTAGAGTTTTCAGATATGGCTCATAATATTTGGACATTTTTGACACACCATTTTGGGCTAACGTAGGCAGTAGCTATAATTGCCTGATTTGCTTTGAAGGTATGCTAGGCCAGACAGATGGACCCATAAAAGCTTTGGTTAACTGAAGCTGGAAAAATCAAGGTATGCATTTGAAAGCTGTTTTCTTTTTATTATTTGATACCTTTCCCCCTCTTCTGTCAAAGCAAAAATCCTGACTTTTTCACTGCTGCACCAACACAATTATGAAGTGAATGAGCGCACAATCAGTGGACAAGTTGTATTCACACTTTGCTTTGTATGCGCTTGGACTAATGTTCCTTAAACAGCAATTGCTCCACTGTGAAGAACTTCATTATGACTGGAAACAATTAGTCGGACTCGGACCAACGTATGTAATGGGCTCCAGCAGCTTCCAACGGCACAGTCAATAGCCTGGAAATGGAAACTCTGCCCTAATCACTAATGAGAAAATTGTGGAGGGCCAAATGAGAGCGAGTCAGTCACCAGGGAGAGAAGATGAGTGGAAAAGGCAGCTAGATATCACTACGATGAGCTGTTAAATAAAGGTATTATAATGCAATAGGACGATAAGAAAAACATTCATATTGGATCTGTGTGACGGGGACTTTTATTACACAGGCTATCGTCCCACTTATTAGTCTTAATCTGATCATGCTTACCCCATGAATAACTCTGGGCTTTTTTGTAATTGACCCAAGCCTGGGGAGCAAGCATTACACCTGCAATCTGTGCATTCATAAATTAGGTCCATATCCATAACAGGTACTACAGCTCCTGGCAGCGAGGATGAGGAGCCAAAAACACAAGTGGGAATTCTTCATAATGCCAACTCAGCACCTGCAGAGGAGGCTACAAAGACACCAGCTAATGTGTGTGCAGGCTAAACTCTGTTTCTCTTTCTACCATTCCCAAAGAAATCAATGTTAAGGAAACACTCAGATTTCCACCAGGCAATTGCAATTTTTGCCCAGATGACTATACCTAGCAAAGAGGTGTTTTATGATGGTAATGCTACTGCACCACGGGCGATGATTGAAAATTTAATACGAAATCCTGGGGAAAAGCCCTTTGCTCTTTTGGGCTTCATATACCATTCTCTTCATGGTATAGCTACAGGGTTTATAAAATCAGAGGGCTCAATACTCCAGTAAATTAAACTTTCTGCATGAGAGGTGCAGGCTAAAAAACAGCTTCTTTCAAATCAATGCAATCATTAAGCATTTTTATGGGCTCAATACTGTTATGGCTGGGAATTGCTACAAAAATAAATGTCGGAGTCGGGCTCATTTGCAAAGCGCTCGGAGAGATGTGTTATGTATTGGTCTAAGTCCCTATACCTTCACATCCTGTTTCCCTAGCAATACCGATGTGAATTATTGATGCTCCCACTATGTCCCCCGCCCTCCTCCCGCCTCTCCCCAGTCCCTCAGACAAACCCTCTGCAAGGATCTCCAAGCTTGGCTGAGTCTCATAGGAACATTTGCTGCACACAATCCCAGTGACAATATCCAATAAAAGCACAATGGGGGAGGGGCAGAATGCACCGTGACATTTAAATCAATTGCTTTATTACAACAACTCTATGAGTTTAAAGCTTTATATCTACTGTCTCTTCACTCTGCCTACAAAAAGATATCTGTTGTTTGAGAGAAGCACTATGGCTGAATACCACTACACCAACCTAGGCTTCAGATATTTCAGTCCATGTGACACAACTGAGGAAATGCTTCTTCTGAAGATGCAGTGCAGAGATCCAGCTCGAGGTGTCGGCTGTTTGTTACGCTTTGTGTCAAAGCCGTATGTGTAAACAGTGTGTTTAAGAGAATAAAAGGCACAGATGTGAGAGTATTCCCAAGGTCTCTGAATGCATGTTTTATCACTCAGCCTCAGAGAGGTTGTGGCAGGGGTCTTGTAACTGTGAACACAAATAACACTATGACTTTTCCATGCACTGCGGAAATTTATCAGAAAAGGTACAGAAGATGTGTGCTACAACAATCTATATCTAATTATCTAAATGTAATGTACATTCAATCCATAAAGCAGCAGCAGTGTTCAATCATTTCTTGCACTGACCAGTTACTTTGTCATCCCTTTACATTAGTAAAAGTGTAACTATTTTGAGGGATGACCGTACACTAGGGGCGGGCAATATGGCAATAAGAATCCTAATCGTGATACAGTGCATTTATTTATGCTCTGCTCTTCACCATTTTGTTGTAACAATGGCAGGGTTCATATTAATAATACAAAAAGGAAAATGTATTATGATGATGGATTGACACTGAATTTGTAGGTTTTATGAAGAAAAATGAATGAAGACTACAAAGTTAACTAAAATTGTGATAAATTAGAAATTGTGATCTTTATATTGATAAAAACGTGATATTATATTTTGACCATGTCGTCCACCGCTACCATACACATCAACATAATGTAAAGATCTATGCTTTGCTTGTATTGCAAACAGTAAAGACAACGTCAAATGCAGCATTCTAATGGAGGTGTTTGCTAATGACTGTGACTGATTTATGTTGACAACTCTGGTCCGGTTTGTATTTGGAGCCTATTCCCAGGTGGGTTTCTACCTAACCTCTTCAGCGTCCAATCACTTAAACCTAATTGCCTAGGTAAATATCCTCCAATAAATATTGATCAGACATGAAAAATGTGGTCCAATAAAGCTCATCCCACCAAAAAGACCAATAGCATTAACGATTGCCAACATTTGTTGCTTAGGAGGTAATACAATTAAACTGGCTTTTTGTAGGCTTTTTTTATACTGCCACCATTTTATAGAAAGAGATGCTCACTAATTAAAAATCCATGCAAGGAAGTGGTGCTGTAGCGATGGTGCCAAAACATGAGGTAAATGGAGGAAGATAAAGGAACAACAGTCAGGCTCCAAAAATCTGCAGCACATTAATTGTTCATGAAGGTGCTCACAGGCAAACAAAGCTATGATGAATGGTCTTATTTGTGCAATAAGAAAGGCCCCGCCCACATGGTCTGCTGCAGCTATACTCCAGGAGCCTATGCAAATACAGAGCTCCATTTGCTGCGTTTACAGGTAACTGAGGAAGTGACCCCCATTGACCGGACCTCCGCAGTGATGTGATGAATAGTCCACCTCCAATACTGATTCATGTCACTCAGATTCTAATGTATTATAATCAATGAAGTGCTTCAAATGCATAAGTACTAGCAATATTAGTCTTTTTTTCAAGATGCCTTCATTGTCTTCCACAACGTCCATGAATCTATCTTTAAAATCTGTCAATGAAAAGCAATTTTGCTAGTAGGCTAATGGTGCAAAAGCAATGACAGATTTAAAGAATATGTTTATTAAGTGATATTAAGGCATATGTTTTAGGTAAACAGGAACAAATATTCAAAACTTTTGTTTATTCAGTTTCAATGCACAGTGAGCATTCAAAAGAAACACCAAAACATCCGCTTAGATACACTTTGAAGGACATGTAAGCAAGTCCCTCCATTTCATCAGTGGCTGTTGGCTTCTCACATTTTTCTGTCTCTTTCTCTGTCTAATTCCCAACACACTCCAGATAAACATAGTTACTAACTAGAAGCCAATGCAATGGTCTTATGTGACAATGGTAACATGATGTAAAAAAGTATGGATGATTGAATAATTTGTTAAAATAGTTAAAACATTACTTCACTGCATTTCTCAAAGTATTTGCAAAATAATGTATATGCAGATTTGTGAGTGTAAATATAAAAAACTACAGTCAATAATGTATAATTGTGCGTGAAGTTTATAAGACCTCCCAGTGACCAGAATAAAATGCCACAAATGCCACAGGAAAAAAAAAGATCCCAATTAGTGCAACCAGCTTTGTACGGTATATTCTTGTTACTGTCAAAACAACAGCCACATGCAAAAGCAGCTCGGGAAGCAATATCGCTTGCACTTCACTGGGGTTTTCAATTGGATAAAGTAATTGTGTGGTTCAAATAACAGTGTATCAAATCAAATGCATCCAATCGAGCTCAGCCACCTAGAAAATGCTAGGCTTTTCTAGATGGTCGAACTCGACAAGGGAATTTTTGCAGGAAGAGGCGCACTATGTTAAAAGCGTTTTCATGGAGCTTCTACTTAGAGCTGCACAATATTGGAAATCATGCAGTAAATGTTGAATATTGCAAAAACAATGTAATATTTTTGGTCAAAACTAAAGACTAAAAATGACCTATATTTAGGGCTGCTCAATTAAAAATGCAGTACCTGATAGTTTTACTTAAATATATTATAAAAGTCAAAATAATTATACAGTCAATAGTACAGAATACCAGAAGTCAGCTGAGAAAAAATTACTTTCAGACCCTCTGTGGGCTGTATTATTAGGGTTTCTGTTTTAGAGCCCAGGGACACGTGTTTTCAACCAATCACACGCTTCCACAGTACAGGAGTGATCAGATGGGTTGAAACATTGTTTATTTATTAAGAACTAGAATCTATCAGGAATAGTGTGAGGGAGCTGATGTTTTATTTTAAAATTGACAGCATATTCACAGCTACTTTATTTTGAATTTAAAAGAAATATAAGCCAACTTCAGGCTGCTGCTTGTTATTCTCATACATCCTGGTTTGTGTGAGACCATGATAGAGGGTTGAGAAGGAGAGGAAGGGAAAAAGGGGAGCGCATCATTCACACTTTCAAACTTAGACTCTTTTTTTTTTTTTTTATTTTCCTGCACAAAATCAGGTACTGCAACTTTAAGACTTGAGGATGATCATTTATTTAGTCAAAACAATTTGATGTAGTAATAATAATAATAATAATAATTATTATTATTATTATTATTATAATTATTATAATAATAATGGATTGGATTTATAATGCACTTTACAATGCCCAAGGTTTTCTCAAAGCACTTACATTTTGTTTATTCACTCCACAGTCACACCTGGTAAGCTACACTGACGGAAGTGTGACTGCCAGTTTGCACCACCACCAATCACACAATCACATTCAGGCCCCAGGCACATATTTGACTGTATAACACTTTGGTCAGAAAACTATACATTTTTTGTGCGCACGTAAAATTCCTATTGTTTGCAGTTATAGCAGCAACTATAACTTTCTTATATAGGACCAAGGTGTTAAGGTCGGTGCAGCCCTGTCTCCCCCAGGAGACGGGTCCTACAAGCCACACGCCTCCATTGTCACACACACAAAAAAACATTTTAGCCTTATTTATGCCCCTATCACCAGCTCTGACCCCTCACCTCAGTCTCCAAAGTGAGACTCCTTATTAGTCTGCCATATCCAATAAATCCACTTTAATATATAGAGAGGAATGAAAGCCAGCTCTTCTTGATAAAGTATCCAACACAGGTGGAGACAGGTGTATTAAACTTTTTGCAGATAGACAGTTTATGAGCTATCATTAGGTTGGACAGGGTAAAATAAATAATAGTAAAAAATAGTAAATAGCCATTAGCCACACACACTGTGTTTGAGCATGTAATGCCAGAACATCTATGAAGAGAGCAGATGTATGAAGACTTCACTACTTAACAGACCAGCACAATCTTGGACAAATGCAATATGGTTGTTGAGTGCTATAGTAACATATAAGGCTGGTAATATTTATATTCATTGCATAATTTGATGTGAATTTGCTGCTGATGTGGGGTAAATTATTATGGCCATGTGGTTACTTATTGTGGGTTCAATCTTCAGGCCTGTCATGATTCCTCTCATGATATAAAGACATGCTTGTGTTACGAGAATAGATTAAGCTTAGTGAATGTGAGAGGAGTTGTTGTTTGTCGGTGTGTGTTAGCCCTGTGAACAGGAATAAGCAGAAGATAATTCATAGGAACGTAATGACCATCTCATAGCATTTGATGTGAGGAAAAGAGCAGCAGTGTTAGAATTGATTAGAAAAGCTGGTAATAATAGTAGTTATGATATTTTATTCCTAACACAAGCTGTTATTCATTTTATCTTCTATGTATCAACATTGATTTTCTACTGGATTAAAAAAACAGGTTTTCAGAAATAAAGCTTCCAGCAAAAACTGATTTGCTGCAAAAAATAAGATCTGGTAACATTTGTGGAAACAACAGGCTGTGAAGACTCTGGTGCTTAATTTAATTCAGAAATACACTAGAAACATGTTTTATTACAGAGAATACTGTAGGCAATTTGTGCCTCTTTAAATATTTATCATCACAGATCTTGAATGCAGTAGATGCAAAAGAAGAATGCCCCTATTATGTGTTTTTGGATATAGGCCACAGAAGCTCTTACAAGTCACAAGGGACCCTGCATTACATTTTCATAATACTAACTCTAAAGACACTAAAACCCATATTGTCAATGACAAACAGCCAGTGCATCAATGACCGACAGCTTGTCCCAACATGTTATATTTGTATTTCAAAGAGATAGTACTCATAGTTAAAGCTTTGGTGCAATAAATAATTAAATGTGCCTGCAGATACAACGGAAAACAAATGCTTTTTGGTAAATCTTGGCTAAGCACAAAAATAGCACGTACCAGGTTTAGGTATACATATAGCCATATGATATACTGATTTAAAAAGCACTTATCGGGAACATTTACACTATATTGTTTAGAAAAATCAAAACAAATGCAAATGTTATTGAGTTCATACTAGTTGCAGTATAAACCAATGATTTGTAAATGTATCGTGCTGGGCTGTAAGTGTTGCCTGGGGAAATGACAACTACAGTGGCTCAGCACATGCAAACACACTTTATGCAGTACAAAGACCAAAATGAAAAGATACAGAATCATAAATAAACATGCCAGTACTTGAGATGAATGTGTAATTTATTCTATTTATAAGATTAGGATGTGTCAGTAATTAGAAAAATGCTTATTCTCGATGCATGTATATAAACAGGAATTGCTTGGGCATAATATAAGCTACTGTAAAACTGTCGATTGAAAAGCATATTCATTATTTATCATTTAACACCTTTTACTACATTAAAGTTACCATTCATGATGAATGAATGGTAGGCACTAGCTAGGATGAGGTTAGCTAACATTGAATACAAATTTAGCAGCCTGGTCATAGTCAAAACAGCTGACATATTGACAATACAATGATCAATTATGCCCTGTAAAAATAACAGGGTGAAAAATATTAAATATATATATATATCTCAGCATTTTACTGTATTAGGAATACCAGGGGGTTACTGTAAAATCTATATTTTTTTCAGTATTTTTTGTACGAATTGGGGATCACCAAGGAATGCATTATTGATTAATACACATCTTTACATACATGTATTATGGAATAGTCCAAATGTTAAAAATCACAAGATGAACAGGGAACAACAGTTTTGTTAAATAGCTCATAAGTGTACTAGACCATACAACCTCAAACACAAAGTCAGAATATAAAACAAAATGTGGACTGCACTGCACTGTATTTAGTTTAAAATGCAAATATATATATTTACATCACAATAAATTGACACTCAAACTTGCATTCAATCAGCTCTTTTTCAATGCTCATTTGAGAATCATGCTCAAGTTGTGTTTGAGATACAGAGAAGCCGCACAAGTGGCACAGCTCAGCCTCCAGTCAAGTACCAATATTATATCCATAACCACGGATGGCGTTTGTCAGCCACACATCCATAAATAAACCACCTGCATTCTGCTCATGTTTTTTCAGCTAATACATCTCCCAAGGCATTTTCATTTCACTGCCACGCTGCTGTTGTTGCCAGTGTTTTTTCTCTGTAAAACTCATTATGGCGAGCAAGTATTCAGGGGAAGGATCCAGGTAAGACACACAACAGTACAAATACTCAAACAGCTAATTGCAATAACCTGACACAAGTGAGTAATTTAGCTTTCTAAAAACCAGCTTTGAGATCTGCAAGGGGCACTTTAGGAGAATGAATCAGGCTGGAGGCCATTACTCCAACACATTTAGACAGAAACAAAGATGATCCGTCTTTCTCTGGGCTTGGTTTGAATATTAAGTGGGACTTCCTACCATCTCGGGACAAAATCTGAAATGATTGTAATATTGTACATTTTTGTTCATTCTACACTGATTTGCAAATGTTCATAGTTTATTAGAAATCATCTATCATTAATCATAAATGACACACTAAGTTAAGTCCTTAATTACAGGGAATCTGCACTAGATGTAGCTCTCAATGCACAAAACTGGGTCATACTTAAACTAAATCTTGATCACATGTGCTGGCTCCCCATTAGCATCACTAAGAAAAACTACTAATGAATCTGACACAAAATGTAAATTAATGAAGTCAATTGTTATTGGACAAATGTTTTCAAGTAATTGGACATTTAGACGTGTTTAATGGAATGATGTTTCAATCTCAAATTTGATCTAAAATAGCAAATGCTGCAGCTGTCCTTGATGTTTCTGTGATCCACATAAATATGTTGTTATTTAAATGCCACTATAACAATAATACTTCAAGAAACACAGATTGGCAATAGACCATTCCAATAACACTCAATTGTGTCATTTTTCATAGTTGTCGAGTAAAGAGCAAATAGCTAACTATTATTAGACACTACTGAGCAACCCAGAGGCATTAGTGGCCTATTTACTGATGTATTTCTGGAAAGATTCAGGGCGTATGACTCATGTGAAGAAGCAGGTTACATCATAAATAGTTGAAGTGAAATCACTTCCAGCAGAAAGCACAGGGCACAGTCACACCTTATATCTCTTTAAAAAGAGTTCTTATTGTTTCCCATCAACAGGCTGGATATACTTGAGAATTGCTGACTCAGCCGTTGGTGCTGACCACAGTCCGATAGTGTTCCTAAAGATAAAATGTGAAGATGAAAGTTTGGAATAGAGGACAAGAGCAAAATAAACTCTCAGCTCTGCTATTCATCTTGCCTTGTTTATGCGGCGTATGGGCTTCTGTAGCATGCTCTCTGCTCTACCCTGTTTCCCCACTGGGACTGCATTCTCCCTCACAGAGCCAGGCTGTGCTAATTCTGGAGACATCCAGGTCTTAGGCCTTGAGCCGTGCTCATTTCCCATGTGGGCGGGGCCAACGAAGTATAAAGCTGACAGGAAGAAGAGACAGTAAAAACGGAATAGAAAAAAATCATGTTTATAACCTATGGGTGTGTGCAGGGAGCAGAGTGCAATTGTTTCCCTCATTTCGACAAGCTTGCTAAGCTGATCCACTATCAGCTGCAGACGATTAAGCCACGGGCATGCCAATGAGTAGGCTTTCTCTGAGCCTTTTGACATTTCTTCCGATGTAATAGCAAGCAAAAAGCTATTAAGCTGGTAATCAATGATGTATCCAGAGGGAAAACCTATTCTAAGAGCACAGCATTCTTTACAATGATTGAAAGTTTCTTGTTTGAGGTGTTTACCTAGGCTCTGACAAGCTTTATTTCTACTGGGACAAGAAACGGCTGCATTTAATTTTCTGAATTACTTATCTACAAAGTGGCATAACAAGAGGAGGGATTTTTAGCAAACAATGATTGGACCCAATTTGGCAAACAGACCGTGTTTTTCTCTTTTTCCTTTTATCTGAATTTTGGAAACTATCTGCATTATAATCACTTCTTTGGTGAGCTGTAACCAGTCAAATAAAACAGGGTGACATCAGCACCCAAGTCTGACTCATCCATGTCCCTGGGACAGTAGTGACAAAAAGGTCATCCATTACATCATCACAGTAACAAAAGCCTTTATGGTTAGTGCACAATGATAGATTGGTTTTGATTTCTATGTTTACGTCCTTTTTGTGGAAACCGATTAAATTTTACCAGAGACTATAATTTGGTGGGGCGCCTGGGTGGCAGAGAGGAAAACCACTTGGCCACCATTACAGCGACCTGGGTGAGCTTTTGGAATCAGACTTCCTAAATTATAAGGAATTAAAGGTAGAAGAAGGAACATAAGAGTCTAGTTGGTGCCTGACATCATTCTAAAACTTCAGCAACAGTTACTCTGAGCAATTTAACAGACAGCAGCATGGCTAAACACATTCATGTCACAGATATGTTTTGTTGTGGAGTGCAATGCTGACTTCTAATACTGGTATTATGCCAAGTGCCTAAACATCTTATAATGTATGCATGTCACATTATTTCATGGCTTATCTAAAACAGTATATGCATAATTGCCTTGTAAAGAAAAAGCCAGAACTTATAAGCTCCCACTCATTTCATATATTTTCCAGACAAATAATGTTAGACTGGTGCCCACTAGCGCCAACCCTCTGTCTGTCCAGCGCTCTGTGGACTATAATTACATGCCATTCATTTGATTTGTTCATTAGTTTAAGCCTCAGATGGTAACAGCAAAACGGAACCCTCTTATTAGTGGTTCATGACTATTCTCTCCATGGTGAGCTCTGGAGACATGGAAAACAACAGAGAAGTGGAGCAAAACTAGTGGAAAGACCTTATTTTAACCCAAGGAAGACACTCACCAAAACCTCTAGTATGGATTGAAGTCTGTAGACCTATAACCACGAGAAAGCATACTTCAGCATATACATAAATACAAAGGGGAATTATAAATGGCTAGTCTGTATTTCCAGACAAAGCAAAGAAATACTGAGATGTTCACACTTAAATTACATCATATACACAATGATTGCACATGAATTTACAGTCTGCAAAAAAACATCCTCGTCAGTGTGCCTGTATGCAGACCTTAGACAATCACCAGATCTGCTGTCACTGTAATTGAAGTCCTTTTTCGTCGTATCCACACACCGTGACCTTTTCCACGGCAAACATTCAATCTCTCAGTTAAACCCAAGGCCATCTCAGTGGGATATAAACGGCCATTTCTATGTCAGTACAAATCAAAAGAATGTGTACCGGTATGTACATTATTTACCAATGTGCTGGAAATAAAGTTGCATGAATTCAGAAAAAAAAAACATGCAATAACATGAGTATTGCAAAATGGCGATATTATATTTTAACCCTTAGTAACCCAAATTCTAAATGTTAAACCAGAACTAAACAGAACTAAACTGACAAAAGACTAATCCAGACCTTTACTTTCTTTTAGGTTTTGGACAATTTTGAGTGTAAAAGTATTTTAACTGGAGGACATTTTCTTTTTTTAATATTTGCAATAGTTAGTGCACCTATTCTATACTTACAATGATTTATGGCATTTTCTGAGTAGGTGCCAGAGGAAGCCAGCATCATGTAGATGAACACTTGGGGAACTCGAATTCCCTAAATAGACGACATCATTGCATATAATCAAAGAATATGCAAATGATAGAGATGTTCTCGTGGCACTGCAGCAACCACTCGTCTTTGGGTTTGTTGAGAGCTCCCCTGACAGCACTCAGGGACTGATGCAGGATGAGCTGTTTGTTTTACATACCACTCCAACATACAGCAGTGGTTCAGAGAGCGAGGGACAGATGGAGGAACTATAGGCACAAGAGCCATATGAGGATAGGTCTGTATATAATATATTAGAATCGATTTATTCTGTATTATTGTAGGTTCTCTTCAGGTGCTTCAACTTCTACCAAGGCATGCATGTGTGATTTGGTAAATGGAACGGGAAAATAAATAGTTATCATGGGCAATATATTAATTATCGCCGTGTTGCCATATTGTGATATTATTGGTATCATGAGCCATGTATCATGTATTGAATCGTGAGGTACCCTGTGATTCCCAGCCCTAGTTCACAGTCCTTTTTATTTGTTAAAATGAATGAATTAGAATGATGTGAGAAGAAAATCAGACCTCTGTATTTTAGCATATAACCTGGTCAAATAGAAATACCATTCTTTAGTCATAATACAGCAATACTTGGCATATCATCACTGGTTCATTTGTAAGGTGCACTACTCTGAACACTAGATACAGTACATGTTGCAGGTCCATTCAAAAAAGGCAATATGTGAGGAGACATACAGCTTTTCCTATAGTATGCCTCTGAAATGACACTCTATATTGTTCTCATTGTAGCTATTTATATTCAATAAGAGGGTGAGGTACAAAGGGCCTAAATCTGCCCTGTGTTATTATGCCACATGTTTTCTTCTTCTCACAGAATGTGTTTTTGGCACATGCAGTGAGCAGAGCTGACAGATGAGAGAAGGGGGTTCCTGTATATGGTGTGGATGTGGACTTCAGGAGGGTCAGCTGCTCGCTGGTGCTTGGGGCAGCAAAACCAAGCTTGTCACAATCTGACAGGCCAATCCAGAAGTGTGGTCATAGGGACACATGATTGATGATATTATGTACTAGTGCAGGATCTAAATGCTAGCACACTTCGGTGATTTAATCCCTACTCGCTCGTCCAACATCCTGGCAGGCACAGCAGATGGGCCGCACAACCCTAAACCTACCTTCCCTCGGGCCAGTGCTATAAGTTACTAATCGATTCTTAAGCAGTTTCAATGGAAATTCAGCGGTAGTTCATTTCGATTCATTCATTTCATATCACCATTGAGTCTTATACAGAAGCTAATACATGTCTTGCATTAGAGGGTCAAATATATCTTTTATTGCTGATTTATCAAAAAGGAAAACGTAAGTGGGTATGTTCTGTAATGCTAAGTGAGAGGTGTATTTGGAATAAGCTTCAAATAAAGAAACAATAACATGTATATTTGAATTCAAAAGAAAAATACATATATAATAAATGAAGTGCTTTTCTGAGACCTTTTACTATTTTTATTCAATGATACTCTTGACAAGACTGACCCCTAGTGGCGAGTAAAAACATCAATAAACAACCAGGAAAAATGCTTAACTGTCAATTCCACAGACAAAAGCATACAAACAACAAACATCAAAGCTCAGTTTTAGCAGATACTCCTGTTATGGTAATACAAGCTTTGAAAAAACATATAAAAATGTCAGGCCAGGCAGTAAGACAAAGTGAAGCCAGCGCTACATAGCTGAGATTAGTCCTCCCATCTCCCACTCTTCATTGTACTCAGACAGCATATGAAGAATGAATGGTGCAGTCATTTTCTATTATCGTAAAGCCTCAATAGACTCAATGGATAACAAATCATTCACAAAAGGTGGCCATAATGAACTCACTGTTAATAATAACATTCTTTAATTGTAGAAGTGTAAAAGACATACACGGACTGGTGTACCCAGAGTGGTCTTCTACTGTAGCCCAGAGCTATTTTGTCATGTTGTATGTTTAGCGATGGTCAAAGGCATTATTTCCCACAAAACTACTGATTATTGGATATTATATATTTTTCAAATCTCTGTAAATGCTACAAAAATCCCAGTTAATTATCAATTTCTTGGCCCAGCATGGCACAAACAACCATGTCTGATTCACTAGTGGAGCTCACAAGAAGTAAGTAGGTCTTCATAATAAAATGGCCAGGTCATGTAAAGTAGACAACAACCCTCTAAATTACCAATGCATAAAAGAAACTCTTCTGGGCGTTTGTAGAAATTATCACTGCTCTCACTCCACCACATTATCATCCATCTCTCTCTGAGACAAAAGTATCTCTCCATGCTAAATCATGAAATCAATATGTTTCTATCACTGGGTGAAATTGGTCCTCTAGTGATCTCTGTGGCTGAGTAATGTGAAATCTATTGCAGGTTAGTCCACCCGGCCTGGACAAGATCAAAGACAAGACCCAAGAAACTTTGTATTGATCACTGACCACAATAATGCCACCATGCAGCAAAAACAGAATTTAAAAATATAATTACAACTTAGTAAAACCAAGTAGTAAAATGTAGTAATATGCATTGTATATAGACGTCATTTTATTGCAATTGTTTTTTATTATTTTACAATAGCGTTTAGCCGCAGTGGTGGTGGTGCAGTGGGTAGATGCTCGCCCTTCAACCGGAGGGTCGGTGGTTCGCCTGTGCACACGCTGTCAGGCCCTCCCGTGGACCCACCACCCGCGGGAGGTACCAGGCGGTGGTCGAAGGCGGGAGTTCCCTGCTTAGACTGCTGACCAGGTTTGTGGAAGTGGAAGAAAATGGATGTCTGTTTCTATTCACGTTCACATATGTCTGAATTTTAAAATGATTGAGTTTTATCTTCTTTTTGTGTCAACTGTGATCAGAGACAATCACTGTATTTTCTGAATTGGGTTGTAATGTAACCGGAATTTCCCCATAAATATAATAAATGAAATAAAAGTTTTTCTAATATTTTTTTTATCTTAATTTTACTTTGGTAGAAGTAGGAAACATGTAATAACGCACCATTGACAAAAACAAACGACAAATTGGTGTCGAGCCACACATACCTTTGGCCATTTAGGGTTCAGCTCACAGGCCTTTAGAGCATCCTCCAGCGCTGCCTGGTGTTGTCTGAGTTTGATTAGGGCGGCTGAGCGGTTGCTGTACAGGATGCAGTTCTGTGGGTCGGCCCCCAAAGCTTCACTGTACAAATCAACAGCCGTCTGGAAGTCCCCACGTAGACAGGCTTCATTGCTCTGCTGTATCTTCTCCATGAACTCCGATTTACTGAGACCAGATTTGACCACTTCATCGGCAGGTGCAGAGCGAGTCGGTCTTCCTGATGTCTGAGAACCGAAGATCAAAAACTAAATGAGGAAACATATAGAGAGTGAATCGGGCATAATAGAAAATGACAGTGGATGACAATACATGGACGTTGTTTAGATCTAGTTCATTTATCTTTTATAACAATTTTACTTTTCTTGCTTAAATAATACTCCTGCTTCTGGGCTAGCTTCCCTTCTACCTCTTTCTCACCACACCTCCTCACATTGAATTCTGGGATAGGGCAGGCTGGTAATTACTTCCAGAGGCCCAGGGAGTAGACACAGCACACATGAGGGCTTTGGGTTCCAAGTACATTCATTCAACAAAATACACTGTAGTGCCAGTCTCATTAGCATTGATGACCTCCCACGATCTTGTTCATATATAGCAGAAATAAACAAGGCCTGTGCTGTCGTCCCCGACAGCAAAGTGTATATCGGCGAAAACGACCCCATACGTCTGCCCCGTACGTCTGCCCCGTACGTCTGCCCCATACGTTGCCCCGTACGTCT
>JAVQKC010068315.1:0-58630 GCA_036025475.1 Philypnodon macrostomus
GGCCTTAGTGAGCGTGAGCCTGTCCAAACTGCAGCCTGCAGTCAGAGAGTGAGCAGCAGACATAAGTGTGGAGAATCACATAAATTACTAAAAAATATTGACAGTATCGACAGTGTTCAGCTCGTAAAGGCGTACTACAGACATATATCTACAAAACAGTTTTCATTTGACAAAAATGTTCTTATATTTGCAGAGATATCGCTCATTCAGTATAGGGCCATTGTACAGAAAAGGCTCTACACACATGACCTGACATGCTCCTGACGTCTTAAACCTTGTTTCTCTAACAATATATTTGCTGTAGTTTCACAAAAACAACCGAAGTCAGTCGTCTAGACGTCCTGGCTAAAGTTTTTACAGTAAATTCAGTCTGCAGTCCCTAAATGGCCCTGTGTAGAGATGAGAAAGTATCGATGTTACTGATTCGACCAGTGTGGCTGGAGCAGGGGCGGGGATAGCAGCATTAGGGGGCTAGGGGTGGTAGCTCCATCAGGGGCCCCAATTTTTTTTTTTTTTTTTTAAATCAATTGACAGCACTAATTTACAGCCAATATTAATTCTAAATCATCCACTACCTTTTACTTTAATGCCTACACTACATGCTTTTTGCCAGCTTTTAATGAACCACACGGCGTTTACTATTTGTCCATCAAAGCTGCTCTGCCATGGCTGCCTTTTGATTATAAATACACTACGAGTTAACCGCAACCTTTCATCTTCCAGACACCATTCCTGACAGATATTAAAAAACATGCATGTCTGAGCCACTTCTCCTCACCTTGTTGTGAACCAACACATTTAATGAGAGGAACTTTGGCATTGTAACAAGGAGCCCATTTGATGTGCTGTTTGATTATTTCCCAATTGAGTTGAGTGGAGGTCCTGTCTGTAAACATCAACAAAGGACAAGGAAAATCACAAGTGGAAATGAACCATCCTCTTCACAAATCTCTGCTCCAAAGCATTCAAGGCGAAAAAGGGAAGTTATTCATTCACTTGTCTGTGGATGTGATGAATAATGAAGCACTGCAGCAGTACATAGTAACAGCCGCACCATTCCATTAATAGGTTTTAACAACCTGCCGGTCTTGTAGCTGACCCAGCTCAGCACCTCGAGGAGCTCAGGGTCTACTGCACCAAATGTTCTCTCTCCTTCGCCGGCAGCTTCCCTCTAACTCTAACTGATGATACATCTGAGGTTCTCATGACAGGAGAATGTACCTACATATGTGTGGAGAGAAGAGCCAGTTCAATTATATATCAGTGCGTGATTCAGTGCCATTCACATTGCTGTTCCCATCTAAATGTACTAATGGCAAAAAGCATGGACTCAGATGCCACAACACAAGGAGATGTTTGCTATGCATTCATCTAAAGCAATGCTTTTAGCACCTACATCTCAATATGTTGTCAATGCAGCTGGTGTCCTAAAGTCAACACTTTATATCCTTCACATAAACAGTTTTTGAAAACATTATAGCATGTATTAGGCTAAAAGACTTTCACTATACATATAAATACTTCAACAAAGCTCTATAAACTGGAGCTCTGAACCATAATAATGTGGTGAAGTTCTGATCACAGGTTGTGATCATAAATGGTCATTTACTTTGTTGTCGCTGGATGCTTGTCAGTACGTTGTGAAATGCATTTTACCCCTTTCCCCTGCATTAAAATATTCTCCTACATATTATATTTATATAAGCTTGTTTATGAACACTGGTATTCTGCTTTTCTCTGCACACCTTGTCTGTATATATTTATATTTGGATATGGAAGTACGCCACAGTGACTGTGAGTGTACTGTGCCCTGTTCCTTTCATCCTGAAGTCACTGTTCTCCACTGATGTCCTTTTGAAGATAGATTACATCTTCTTTTAGGTGTAAAGGTACAGTACATCCTGCCTTTGCACATCAAATAGCTTAATCAGACCAAATGAGATCCTCCTTTGTCATTTCTCGTGTGTAGGCCACTCTCCTTTCTTTGCTAGTGTCTTTTCTGTCTTCTGTTTGATGCGTACTATACTTACTTGTGATAGTCTTCCTCTCTGTCTATCTAACCCACCCACATGTGTACCTCCTGTCTTTTGTGACTACTGTTGTGTGTTTGTGTTTGTGTGTGTGTGTGTGTGTGTGTGTGTGTGTGTGTGTGTGTGTGTGTGTGTACAGTTAACTATTGAGAGAGACAAGCTCAATGAGGCTCAGAGACTCATCTGGGAATCTGAAGCCAAGGTGGGTGTTGTCTTTGCATGTGGCCTTACATACAGTACAGTCGAGTATCCATCACAGTGAAATTTAGAATACTTCAGAAAGAGTTATAATGAATGTGTATACAATTAATTGAAATACTATTTGGAATATTGGAATATTGAAATAAATCTAGTAATCCAAATAGTATCTCTAATCTGCCTTTAAATTACATTAAAAACGTTCCAATTCTTCCCTCAGTTCTAGTTTTAAAATTCTAAAGAAAAATTCCAAATGATGAAATGAAATAAAAAAAAGTCACACACTGGTGGTGGTATGCTACGTCTATAGCCACAGCACCCCTGGAGCAGACTGACAGTCAAATCACAGCCATGTTTCAGCTACAACCTCTTCAAGTACAACCAAGCATACCAATCATCGTAAAATATTCATTCATCGGCAGAATAGATGAAGTGTACAGTCGAAGGAACTGCTTGGGATGTCCCAGTTACAAACATCCTAGTAATGAGCGTGGTCTAATTATAGTAGTCATAATAACTTTGGTATATACCGTATTTTCCGCACTATATTGCACACTGGATTATAAGGCGCAATGTCAATGAATTGTCTATTTTTTGGGCGTATTTACAATAACTTTCAACCTTGTTCAGTTGTAACATGTAAAAATGATATGGCCATTTTGGGGTCAAATATAAACACTAATAATAAAACACTACTAATATTACGGTGAAGCATAGTACCGGTATGTATTACTCCACGACGCTCCTGACTCCCGGAGCTTTGTAGTTTACCGAAGTCGTACCAAAACATTTTGACGGAGCGCCTTGAGCGCCGTGTGAAACAAACTCGCTTGGAGGTCAGTAAGCACAACCAGAATTAATCCATATATAAGGCACTCCGGACTATAAGGCGCACTGTTGTTTTTTGAGAAAATTAAAGGCTTCTAAGTGCGCCTTATTGTGCGGAAAATACGGTACAAACAAAGCAGGTTTACTCACTGTAGGTGCCTCGAGATATTAAGCGCTTGACCAAATGAATCTAAATAAAAAATTGAAGGAGGCCTCCATCCAGATTAAGTTGGAGGACCTGCAACGAAGTTTGGCATGAATTATGAACGCCTTGCCTTTGAAAACGACCTTGTACTTTTTTTTTTTGCTTTACTTTTTCCCACCCCCTCTCTGTAAAAACCATGAAATGAAAGAAATATGTGTTGTTGTGGGGGCAAAGGAGTGTGCGGCGAGTCTCCCGAGTCATTCTCATTCACAGATAAACACGCAGCAGCATTGGTAAACACGGTTCACGGGAGAAAAAAGTCAGACACATTTGATAGTCATAAAGGATTTTTTCCCCTCAAACAAGTCGAGATCAAATAAAGCGCGTGTGTCTGAGGTGCCGCGTATAGCCTCCAGCAGTCAGGCATAAATTTAGAAACAAATCTTGTTTCTCTTACAAGGGTATTACTTTAATTTCTGTGCTTGAGTAAAAAGGGGAAATGTAGGGGGAAATTATAGAAAGCGACAACATGCCTAGTACAAAAAGCCTACAGTGTATCGCAAATTTGTTGTTATGAGCAATATCATCAAAGTAAATCTATCGCAGCAATGATATGGTCCTCTTAATTTGTCCATTCAGAGCTGAGCTGTGACCAAAGAAAAAGTTCTGGTTTAATCTGGGTAAACTGCAGTTATAGTTTTGATTTAATCCTATGGCCACCGCTTAGTTCTGGTTTGGTCCAGTTGGGTCCTGGTTTAGATCTAGATAAAGTTCTGGATAAGCTTGATTTTAGGCTCTGTTTAGTCTAGGTGCTGAAATGTTCTGTCAAAACATTTAAAAGGAAATTTACAGTTATCTCAATCTTCAACATAGTTATTGCCTATAGCCTGTTTATTGCTGACTGGGACATAGTATGTAACATGTCATGTATCACTCTGTATCCTAGTTTAAGTTATCACCTCACATACTACCTGACCCAGTCACTCTCTTCTAAAATCAGTTTTGTTTCAATATGAAAAAGCAATTTTCCTTGGCTTCATAATCCCTGGTAATAGTCAACCATCATTTTTAATCTTTAGATGCATTTTAAATCCAAGCTGTAATGTCTTAACTCTATGCCAAGGTCAAATATCTTAGCAAATAAGGCTTAAGCTTTGTTTTATATGAAAGAATTACATGATTAATACCCAAGAATTAATCACGTACTCTTCAGATCGCCCAGATTGGGTTTGTGCTACAGGATTATGCTGTCCTACTTTTTCACATGGCAGAAATTGACATGGACTTTGTTTAGCAATGTACTGCTAAATACATAATTTTGAAACTCTTTGATTTGAGATGGCAAGCTTTTAAAAGATGCTATCTCAGTAATTAAAAAAAAAACAGGTCTGTTTTACTGAAATTCTTAAAGGCTCATATTATGCTAACTCGCCTGTTATAATGTTGTTTGTTACATTCACACATATTTGAGTATGCCTGTATGCTGATCGGCTGACCTTCTCAGGAGCTGTAAATGCCTGGTTTCACTTTCTCATTGACATGGACACACCTTGTTTTCTACTTTCCATTGTTTGCATTGGCTGGAGTATGTAGTGACATGGGCGTTGCCAGCACGGGAAAAGAGGGCCTTAAAGTTACATGCACAACATACATATTTTAAAACACAAAATACTTTGTGATTTTATATCAAAATCTAAACAAATAACATCAAATGATTATACTAAATGTATTTTTTCTCTTGCCTGATTTATGTTTATTAAGCTTTGTTAGGACTTTTGTTTGAAGTGAACTTTACTTTGCAGATGAATCCTAAAGCTCAGCTGCCACCTCATGTTTGTGTATTTACGGCCACCCAGAAGGGCATCTCTTATTAATGCACACTTTTATAAACTGGACAGCAATTTAACTCCTCAGCCCCCTCCTGCATGTCCAAACAAACCATGATTTATAAATCCCTTGATTTATGACCTTTCAAAGTGCCGATGTAGCGCCATCTTCCCGGCCATACATATTATACATGCAGCCACTACAGATAAAGTAAAACTAGATGTAGATGCATCGGATGATTTCATTCAAAACCTGCTCATGTGTTTATTATGCACAATAAATCTAAAACCACTTGGAGTGTCAGAGCAATCTGTTGCCTCTGCTGCACTTTTATTGCCAGGCAAAGTGATAAGTTACTTTGTAAATTGCTGGAATAGCGACACATGCATAATAATGGTACATTTGTGGTGGTTGTGCATTTCGACCGGAGTAAAGAGTAAACTGGCTCGATGGTTTGTGGTCAAATGTGGATCACGTTTAAGCTATAGCCATTTAAGTATTTGGATTGCTTTATTTTTCCCATCTGGTCTAAAACATGTGGCTGGTTTATTGTAAATCTTTCAAATAGGGCTGCAATATATTAGAAAAGCATACATTGCGCCACAACTTGACTGACAGGACGGGCAATTATTTGGATGTCTTTTTTTGACATTTCAGTAGAAAGTCGACAATTTACTAATCAAAATTGGGTTTAAATAAAACTTACCAGGTTTAAATGAGGCTTAACCAGGACTAAACTGCAACTAAAACAGACCAGAACTAAACCATCTGAACATCTCATTCTCAACATACTCTGTTGTATGCAACATGTAAACTTTTCTTATCTATCTCAGTCCTTTAAAGACGTGATTGTGGTTGCTTTAAACACCGATAAAATATGTGAGATGAGATGTTTTGCCGCTGGTATGAGCACATGTGATTATCATATGAAAGGACATTTGACCCTGCAGTATCATCCACATTTAGCTTGCATTTTGAGTTGCGCTCTTTCCCTTTGTTCTGAATTACCTTGACTCTCACCTGGCTAGCGACTGAGCTTAATGAGTGCTGATGTCTCTATACGTGACGGGGATATTACACAATAAAAATGTTTCGGTAAAACTCGCAATGTGGGGTAATTGGCGCTGTTTAAAAATGCATCAGATTTTTGGCGTGGCACACACACACAGTGGCACGGCAGGCGCTTTCTGATCTGACCCGTCAAAACTCATTAAGCCTTAAAACATATTTCCAACTGACACCCAAAGTCTCCATTAGAAAACCGCCAATTATCGCTGAAAGATACCCCCTCTCTCACACACACACAACCACCTGCCTGGCACATTTGCATATGATTGGAGCGATCAGTTAAAACGAGAGCATTTTGGCTGCGCTCAAAAATTCACAGTACGCCCCGAGATCAAGGAGGTGGGGGGCATAATAATGTGAAGTCAGCGCTTAAACTGCAGGTTTTAAAAGTTACCAGGATGGTGGAGGATAAGAGTGGGGTTGCATTCAGGGGTACACATACACATAAGTTGGGCCAAATAGTGTCCCATCTTTGTTGCACAAATTTCAGTAATGTTCTTTCCCGAGTGAAAAGTGGATCTAAACAGCTCTCATTTAAATACATTTGAATGTGGAGATAGGAAATAATAGGTGCTGAACATGTAGCTCTGTGGTTGTAGGAGTAAAGAGTGCAAACAGTGCAGTTTTACACAATTATGAATGTTTTAGTGGAAAAGTTATACTTGCACAAATACACTGTAAAAATGTAAATGGTAAAAACGAATTTGAAAGAAAAGTAAATTATTTTAACCTATTAGTTATTATCAAGTCATTGGAGATGGAACTAATGAATGAATGTGAGATCGAATGGTTGTCAGTGTGTCAGCCTTGCAACAAACTTGGTGCCTAATGCCCACAGTTGCTGGGAGCTATCTCTAGCGGCAATAGATGTAAGATTCTTAATGTTTAATAACTGGTCAACTATGCAGCCTCAAAAAAAGTTACGGGGTGGTTCTGAAAAATATATTGCTTGGTTTAAGTTTGAAGTCTGTGTTGAATTAACAATTAAATTAAAATCAATACGTCTACTAGATTTTTTAAAAGTAAGGTAAACTTTTACAGTGTATGGTAACTCTATTCTTTGGCTGTATATGTTGAGGGCGGAATAGTTAGATTTGAGGTGATAGAATTTGTGCATAAACAGCACTTAGTTACAGCCATTACAATCAAGATCATTCATGCTTGGCACTCCGCTTTCTCCATGGCTTTTTTTATTCTTTTGTCTCTGTCTGTCAGTCTGATTGTCTGACCATTACTGCCTTGATAAAGTTGTCTGGAGATGAGAAGTCAAGTCCTCAATCAGTGCAGAAGTAGGCCAATAGATGGGAATCCAAGCATATGTCAATCAGAGACATAATCACCAAGCTCTATGGGAACCATCTCTGTATGGACACATCAACACATATGCACATCACAAGCCATATACCTATTACAATAACAAGTTGAATAATGTTATTTGCCAACAGCTTCCAGACTTAAAAATATTGGAACACGTTAGTTTTCATTTAAATCAAATCATACGGTTGATTAGTGTTTGTGTTGTATCATAAAATGGAAAATAAGCCATAGACTGTTTTTTGGTTTGGATATGGATCATCGTCTGAATCCAGGTTTCAGCTCACAGAATGGATATGAAACATTTTTGACTCTGTCTGCGATTAGCATGAAGAGACAGAAAAATATTAGCAGCCTACAATTATTAAATTATAAGAACCTCCTACATGTATCATAAATGTATACAAGGGGACTTTTTAAGGTCAGGTGTGGTCCTATGACTGGATTTAGATGTTTTTCTCTCTCACGTTGCATTTTTGTCTGATGAAAATAACGGAAATACATTTTAAAACTATTCACCATACCTAACAGTAGCCTCTATCTTCAAGCCATGCCATGAGATTATATGGCACTCCAGTAAATGGTCCTAGATAAATGTAAGAAATTGGAATAGTAACTATGATGGATTGAGATAATAAGAGGTGGGTTATGAGCCTCCTGTTGGGCTAAACTGGTGATGACATTGATTGTAACATGGGGCATATGCTGTGTATATGCAACAGACAGTAATGACCGGGCTGATGGCAGCATGATTATTATTGCCATATAATCATAATTTGTATAATCAGTGGTGTTTTTGCAGTAGGTGGTTACTGTGAATCCAGTGGCCGTTTCAAAGTGAGATGAAGGAGCTGTAAAACCCACCGGCTCAAAATGAGGCTTTTCATTGTTTCCCATGTGATTAAAACCCAGTGCCGTTGAGTCTCTTATATTGTCATCAGCCTCCTTTTGTCGTGTGTGTGTGTATGTGTGTGTGTGTGTGTGTGTGTGTATGTGTGTGTGTTTGCTCTCCCCACCGTGGCCCTGCTCTAAATGAATGTCAGCTTGCCTTAGTCCAAGCATGGGCCCCAATGTGGCCGATCAATACTTCATTAGGGCTGGATTGTCTTGTGTCCATGCAACCTTGAAGCTGTTCCTTAATTACCCCAGCATTATGGCCCAGGGTGGACAGAGCAACAAACCACGCTGCACAGAGGGACTGTCAGTACCCCCCTACTCTTTTTGTACTATGTCCCCCACTGTACATATGCAGAGACCAATATGCAAGTATGTCTGCATCTCTCTTCATTGCAGTGACATACAGCGGAAAGGAAAACAAGGGATCAAACAATTTAAAATGACTTGTGCATTGCCGCAAAGGGGCCCAAGGGCAGAATTTCAGAATAGGTCCTGAAAGAAATCAAGCACATGTGGAACTTTGACTAACTTTATTTATGGATTAACCTTCTTATTAAAAATACATTTTTATTTCTGTTCTATTTTAAGAACTATGCAAAATTAATTTATACTTGTTCAAAGACACACACAAAAATTGCCAGTTACTCACATTTATAGTGCATTTTGACTTAAAACATTAAGTCATCAACTGCGCATCCTGTAATGCCTGATGCTATGCCCCTGCTTGTGTGTCTTTCTAAAAGCTATTGTTCTCTAAAACAAAGCTAATTAAGAAACTGTGTACCAAAGTGCATATCAATTCTGAAAATATGATGGAGTGTTTGTTTGATAGCTTTATTACTATCCTCTGTTTGGGGCTCTGAAGGAGACAGTGCATGAGATAAAATACTTAAATGTCACCGAGCTTGACATTTGACCATGTATGTATGTACGTATAAGAAGTGTATATGGCTGAGCCTCAAGTCTGCCTGTGCAACCAAGCGTTGTGTGTGTGTTTTGCACTGAATGCCAATCTAATCCTTTCCATTCACTGAGAAGGGAGATTTCTGGAGCTATAGGGAGGGAGGGGGGCTTGGATGAGGGATAGATTGGAGCATAAAGGATAAGGAGGAGAAAACAAAACATAAATAAATGTCATTACTCTCATCTTAGAGTAAAAATGGGTGATTGTAAGAGAAGTTGAGGAGACACGGAGCACTGTAGAAATATGAAGAAGAGATAGGTAGAGTAAGGCGGCTGGAGAGGCAGGATGAAGAAGGATGAGAGATGTAGAATGTGTTCAAATAGATCATTACAATGAAAAAGATGGGGAGCGGAGCGACAGACAGACAATGAAGAAGAGGATGGGTGAGATGTGGATGAAGAGGCAGCTGGGGGAGGGAAGGGGCGGCAGGGGGGCTTGGGACGAGGAAGGGGGTACTTGGGGGGGTGCAGTCAAATGGCACTCATGACAAATGACATCCCCTGTCTCCCAGTCCCCTCTCCTCAGCACCATGATTTGTCATCTCCACTTCTGACATTTTTCATCGCACTATCAAATCACCCTGACAGAATGATATTTTCTAATTCTCCCAGCCTTGGAGCACACCAAAAATAATGGCCTCCGTGCAGTATGCACACTGCTACATCTTTCTCTGTTTCCCCCTTCTCTCCTTTTGCTTTATATCTCACGTAAACATCCGGTGATTCTTTTGTAATGAAAATGCACCATAGCAAAATCATATGTATTCGGGAGTCACAGGCTTCTCGAAGTCATTTAAGCTGTCGTCTGTAAAAGAAGGCGCATGTCATTTTAAAAATGTGTGCTGTAAAAGATTTGTCTGTTTGCTCTTGAGATGAAGATTCTACAAAGACTTTTTACTCTTGATATAAGAAAGTAAAGTTTGGATTTATAAGGAAAGTGTACCAAGTAATGCTGTACAACATAAAGCTATGTATATGCAATATCAACATTGTGATAAATAATGATAGTAGTTTATACATAGTTTATATGTATGACAATGCTAAGTTTTTCAAAATTATTTAACAGAAATTAACACTCAAAATAATTGTCCAATCAAATAAAATGGCTATTGCCAAAGAAAGCTTTAGGCTCGATCTAGTCCTTAGTTTAGTCCTGGTGTGAATTTTAGATTTTCAGTTGCACCCAATTTTGACTAGTAAATTAAGAAACCTCAATATGTATGTCAGAGATGCAAAGCAATACTCACCTAATGCAATGCTGAGCGAATATGTGTCTCGTAAGATGAAGGCAAATGCAAACATAGAACCAACTTTTCAGCCCTAATACCAAGGACATGTTTTGACTATATTTGATTATGGAACATTATTCCATATCTTTATGTCCACTTTGTAAAAGAAAAGGCAATAGTGTATCTTGAAGTTTTAAAGTCTTATTTTCTATGGTGGTCACAGGGCTAATCACCATGGTAATCCTTTCTCATTGTCAAAGCTAACAGGACTTAGAAGAGCGTCCACCTGCTGAGCCTTTGATTCCTTGTATATCAGCCACCATTGTTTTATTGAATATTAATAAGGACAGTGCCATATCTGGCGTGACCCACCTTTTCCATAATCCGGGTCATGGCACTGCAAATGAGTTTATGGCTAATTCTATCTCGGCAGGAGATCACTATCACTAGAGCCCAAAGGCAAAGAAGAAATGCTTTTTATATCTTATATATTATCTACCTTTGACGGACTGCTGCTTTTTAGTTGTCTTATGATGCTTTGCTTTCAAAACTGATGGCTTTGTTTCTTCTATAATTTACTGAGACTAAATCTAGGACAATATCATCATGCAGTGTTTCTCATTAGACTATGGATATGTTTTACCTCCATGAAACGGCTCACTATATAATACTTTACAGTACTGGTATATAGTAAATAATAATATTAACTTGAGTTTGAAATCGTTTCTAGGCCACAGTATGGTGCACACATTAAAACCTCAAGTTACTTATACATTTTCAATATGACTTTTATACTGTTTGTAATGATCGTTCCTTTAGAAATTGTGACCTAAAAAGTGTCCTAAAAATAATTTGAAATATATTAGGATAAAACATAATAAATTGCTCAGTATATTAAAATAATAATAAAACAAGGCACAAATCTGATCTAACTTAGAAGAATTCATAATATTAGTCAATTATCCCCATACAAGTGTGTGAAAAACTGTTAAATCATTCATTCAGAAAACAACCTCATACATATGTGTGAATCTGCATATATGCAGTGTATATTACTAATAAAAGATTTAAAACCATAGTCAATTTCTTGGTCATGCATCTGTAATTGTGTTAAGGCCTATAAATACAAGGTGCATGTTCCTGTGTATGTTCCCAGTACCAGTTGGAGCACGTCTGCAGTAATTATACATTATGGTACATGGGATCAGTGTCTCGCTCCAAGCAGCAGCCGGTGTTGTTGTTTAATGTAATAAACGTCATGTATGCATGGCTTCACATGTGCTTCGTTAGCAGTTTAATGCTAACCGTTGAGCATCACCAGTGCCTCCCAGCTATGAGCATCTGTTAATGACAAAAACATTTAGCTCAAATCATCTCATGCAGGAGGAGGAGGTTCCATCAGCAAATGAAAACAATTAAATAAGCAACTCAAGTCACAAAATATTAACAAGAATTTTACAACAATAGTATTAATACAATTCTAAATTATTTCTTAGATGAACTTCTAAAAATACTAACTGCTTTGTCATTTAATTTTCATCCTCAGTGTTTCTCAAACTTTTTCAATCCAAGGACAACTTTGGCATAGAGAAAAAAAATTGCGGACCACCAAACCCCCGAGACCTCAAGACTGACGCAAAAGGGTGAGTTTTTGTAGTGTCAGACAAAAGGCTACATCTCAATTAAGCCTAAATTTGCTTAGTTTTCAAATTAGAAGTTAACTTATCTGTGCTCATTAATTGCTCAGAGAGTCTTGTGGTGAGTTGAGAAACACTAAATAAAATCTGATTACTGACATCTTCCCGCGGACCACTTATGGGCTGTCGCGGAACACTTGTGGTCCCTGGGACCACAGTTTGACAAACACTGAGAAACTCTTACATTGGGGAAGCTTGCCACAACAGCTCTGAAATTGTCCAACCTTATATATTTTATTGTCCTGTACTGTGGATCATAAACAATATGGCCACACAATTGTACATTTATTTCGGTCTACTCCAATACACCATTTGGAAACAACTGTGACATACACTAGCTTTTCTGTTCATGCTTGTCATTAGACTTTTGGCATCTTCTCAACCAGAGCTGCAGTGCTAGCAAGTTACTTCTGTGTTGCTTTAACTTATTCTGAGATGAGATGCTGTAAATGAGTCTTTTTAAAATGTTTGAAGTTAACTTACTTTTCTTCACATTAGTGGCTGTAATACACATCACTATGGCAGAAACACGCTGAAAGTGAGAGAATATAATACAGCAATTTTAGCTGTGGCTGCTGCTGTGAGATTGCACCACAGTCAAAAATAATACCAAAGCACAAGAGATCAGTTTTCTATCATCTCTCGGATTCTGTATAGATGAGATAGGCCTCATAAATGAATATCAATGATAACTGATGTAAGGTAGAGAGTAGATAATATAGGAAATTGGGTGAATGGTGTCTAGAGACCAAATCAATTCATTGTGAGGTTTGAGATCTAATGCGGGCCTCAATATATTTTAAAGTACAATAGGTGCCTTTGCTAGTGGGTTCGTAGTAATTTTTATATCTTTAATTCACGCAACTGAATAAAGTTTATGAATGAAGGCACTGTACGCTAACCTGATATGTGTCTCGTAAGATGAATGCAAATGCAAAGATAGAAGCCAATTATGAAAGGTATTCAGGTAGAGAACATGGTGAACAAGATCATGATTCATGATAGAGCAGTTAATGTAATAATATATTATTATGCTTAAAAATAACTCTTGGGTACATTTAAAGATGGCAGTATGGAACATTCAAACCTACTGTCCCAAATGAAATAACTAATAAACCGGGGCAATAGTTTATTTTTTATTTGCCTCAGACTATACAAGCGACCGTATTATGACTTTTTTCATCTTAATATTGTTAAAAATTGTTTAGTATGTTTTTTTTTTTTTATTTAAATGCAATCTTTAATGACACTGTTGCTTCCTTCTGCTGAAACAGCTCAGATTAACTTCTCTCTTCTCTGTTTTTACCTCCTGAGATGGTCAGCGTTTTTGATAATCAAACATTATGACATGGCATAAAGGTTAGTAATATCAAGTGAGCATAACATGTCCCCCTTTGCAAAAATGTAGACTTCTCTGTATAACTAAAAACGTGTAAAGTTAATGTTTGGTCAATAGAAAGCCATGAGTTTGAAGCTTCTCACACACAACACTGCCTTTTTTAACACTAACCAATCCTGTAGTGCTTCAACTGCCTCTGTTTTTGCCGCTCTCTTGAGCATCCAGTCACTGTTAACCGCCTGGTGATCCGGTCTTGTAGCTTGCACCTGATAAGAGCCGGTCTCTGAACCTGTGAGTGTAAAATGTTAGAACAAGAGGAGATAATCTGTGGACAGGGAAGTCTAGTGAAGGCAGAAGGTAGAGAAGAAGAGGAGACATTGATTTGGCGTGTTCACAGATGACAATGATGATGTTGACGATGAAGGCCTCTCATAAAGAGACAGATAGAGCGTCAGGTCCCCTCAACCTAATCCACCTCAAATTTCACTCTGATTGCTATGAAATTGCCTTTGCCCATAGTTTCCCCGCTGATTTCTCCAGTGCAAAGTCCTCTCTATGGGCTTTGAGTGACGAGGGGTGTCTGCCCCACTGAGCAGCCTACTTCTTGGTTTTCAGCCGACGTGTTAAAATAATGGACGAGCAATACAAAATTCATGGTATATTATCACAATATGACTACATTTTATGGTGCATTGGCAAACAAGAAAAGTTACTCTACAGATGTCTATGTATTCAGTATAAAATGGTATACCGCCCGCAACCCTAAAATAGCCACATAGGGGGAGGTGGCTGGGGTGCCCTTGTCCAGTGCATGTGTATGTCAGCCCCTCATAAAACCAGTCTCAGGTTGTCATTAAAATGCATTATCATCCCACTGTGTCAAGAGAGGAGACAAATAGCTTTTGTCTTTGGCTGCTACTGCTCTCTCTCTCAATCTTATACCCTCTTTTATGGACTCCCAGACTTCATCTCCTCAGGGGTGTGGGATAGTCCTGGATGGAGTATTTTTTTCTATCCTTTTTTGATTTTCTGATTCCGTTTTATCTGCATTAATTTCCAGAGGGGGGTAGACATGAGTTACTGGTACTCTGTTACATTTGCTTGATTTATTTATTTCCTTTACCTCTACTTGAGGAATATTACTTAGAAGTTTTTAATTTATGTTTTTGTCAGCTCAGTTGGTAGAGTAGTCATCCAGGAACAGGAAGGTTGGCAGTTTGAATCCTGCTCCAAACTGCGCAATGCTGCTGTTGTGTCCTTGAGCAAGACGCTTTATCCACCATGACTTTGTATGAATTTGGTTGTGGGACCTGTTTGGTGGTCAGCCCCAGGTCAGGCTGTGGCTACTAATGTGGCTTACTATAACTTGAGTAATTATTCATGTGCCTATTTATTATTATTATTGTTTTTTTAACACTACTCTTAGAAGTACAATTACTGGCTACTCTATCCAATCTCCTTTTTTATTATTATTTCAGTGGCCATGCTAAAATGTGTCAGAAATGCAATGCAGAATTATTCACAGTGAAGATGACAGGGCTTCTATTTGGCATGGAGATAACAGAGCTATAGTCTAAACCCACTTTGATTTGTTTGCCACTCATTTATCATGTGACCTTTCACTGCTATTATTAATAAAAAAAAGCGAGTGGTATGAGGAGGAGGAGAGCTGGACAGACATGCGGACAGACGAAGCATGCGTTTAGAGATGCAAGGAAGAAAGGTCAAGTGAAGAGACAGAAAGGTATGATTCGGAGGAAAATAAAGGGAGAGAGAGAGGGAGAGATAGCAGTGCAAGAGCAGAGAAGAAGATTGCATTTTAGAATTACTGGCCAACACCTAACAATTTATGCCCTCATGTAGTGCTTGGTAGCAGCTGGAGCCCTGCAAAGCCTGCGGTGTGACTGCGTGTTTACGTGTGTATGTCTGTGTGTGTTTATGTGTGTATGTCTGTGTGTTTATGTGTGCACAGAGGAGAGAATGGTATAAGCAACATAACTCTATAGCAGCAAAGTGACATTATCAGGGGCCATTAAAAGAAAAGGTGCTTGGTATCAGGCGCTGTACATAGATATGTGTTTTTTATTTGTAAGTGGAAAAACACATTGACAACCAGGACAAAACAAGAAGAAATCTGTCTGATAAAAAGCCCCACCTTTACATTTTTAGATGTGTAATGACAATATAATAAAGAGTAATATTTGTGGTCAAGGCTCGATATTAACACTAGCCTCCCTGCCAAATGCGGATTTCATTTTTGGCTAGCAACACTCACATTTGCTAGCCACTTGCCACTTTGTACCGTTACAAATACATTTTCGCTTGTGTCTGTGTCTAAATACATTTGTTTGATTAAAAAAATGAATATGCAATCTGTCCAGCGGTGTCACTGTTAAAAAAAAAAGAATCTAAAAGTTGTTATACACTATAGTAACTGTGCCTGGTGACAATGTTAAGTGGCTTGTTACTTTTGAACAGTAGTTGCCACAATATAGTCAACAGATAAGTAATTGTCAAGCCCCATCTGTGAATTCTGTAGAGGTTCACAAGAAATCTGTGCAAATGCTCAGAAAGGTTAGGTGATATATTGTAATTTAAATAGCATGTATAATGTAATGGTATATGTCATTTTGAAGTCAGATATATATGTTTTATTTCTGAATGGCTGACATTTAGAAAGGACTGTCACGGTCACTGTCAGATAACCCTCACTATTGTGTTTTTATAATAAGTGTGATCAACTCCACAAGGCCTGGCAGACAAAAATCTGGGCCCAGTCAAAACTCGACAATGCCTGAGAGTGCAGTCGCTAACATGAAACATTTGTAGTTTTATGAACAGTTAATCCATTACAACATGAGAGTGTACTTAAAGATACTTTGATCCAGTTGGGGGCAAATGAGGATAGTGGCTTCACTGGAGGTTTGTTGATAGTTAAAGGATCAGAATAAATGTTTTGTTATGAAATGAGTCCCACATTAAAGGGTTGGGTACGGGTGTATTTATATCAAAACATCTATGGCTGCTATTCAATTTTACTACATGTGCCAATCTGGAACATCTTTTTAATTTCTATTCCAAAAATTTCTGAGTTTGAATTTATGTACTTATTGTATGCTGGGTTTTTGCTTTCAACTAATGTGGCTTATAGGCCTAGTTCTAGTTTGTGGTTTCCAAACATTTCAAAACATGTACCTCAGAAAACGTTTGTGTTACCATTTTACTTTACTAAAAAATGCTAAAATCAGGAATTACCCTGAACTTACAGTTAAAATAGGAAATATAAAGAAAGGACTATACCAGGTCTAAACAAGGACTAAATTAGATCTAAATTTGTTCCAAAACAAGGATTTAACCTTTGACTAAAACATAACAATGGTAAAGTATAATATCACAATTTTATACATCCATTCCAATGTTCATCATTTAATTATTTCCCATTTTTTTATGTGACCATGTTACAGTCAAAATTGTAGTAAACAGCAAAACATAAATAAATGCACTGTACAATGATGACATATCACGATATATAATGCCATATCACACACTCCTAGTGATACAGGCGATTTTAAGATACAAACGCATAAAAAAACCCAAAAATGTTGAACAGTTTAGCCACATCGCCCACCTACCACCTACTAAGAATTGTAATGCATGCACAGGCGGTTTTCAGCTGCAGGGGGAAGACTGGGGGGGACCTCAGTGGGCAGTGTGTGGAGGTGGTGTCCAAGGCCAAAAAAATTAAACCATCTATGGGGAGCTCCAGTCTGCGAATATGAACAGAAAAATGAAGGTGACATTTGAGAGTGAAGGGGGCTGGGGGGTGGGCAAAGGGGGGCATTCTGGTGAGGGAGGAGGGATTTAATAGGTCCCTGAGACACGAAGAGTGCGAGATGAGATGATGAAACCAGAGGATAGAGGGAGAGAGAGAGAGGTAGATTGTGTGTCAAAATGTGGATGCTTGGAGATTGGGGCTTCCAACTGCTGCCAAATGATTAAAATGTTCCCTATGACATTCATATTCCCATATCTGGATCCTGCCGACGACGGGCCACGTTCAATATGAATTCAGAGATGGCCGTATAGAATTTGATCTGAGCAGTTCTGAATGAATGTACGTAGATGCAATTTAGACGTGTTGGCGTTTGGTGACAGGGCTGACGTGACGGGGAGAAAAGAGCAGCAAATGTTATTACAAATAATGTGTAGAAATTGGAAGGTAAAAATCCTATTTAAATGTATGTATATTTAAAAACTCAATACTTCAGGAAGAAACTCATGTTTCTAAAGTTCAGTACTCTGTTTGAAGTGTTGAAAAAAAGAGTAAAATAATGTAATCAAGAATCATCTTTCAGAACATGTTTGGGGAGGTTAAACCTAAGCACAGTGTTCTACATATATTTTCTTTTGTGTGGAGGGTATTGTTTATTGTTTTGTGATTATTAATTGTTCAGCCATATGTCCAATTACTTTAAGTTTAATTCATTTTTATTTATCTGAAATGCACCAAAATGACATTGACCTCAAAGGTGAAAACAAGATTGATAAGTGTGGGCTTTTCAAACTAATAAAACAGATAAAGTGTATCTGATTATTATTTTTTGTATAGGAAACTAAACTTGTAAATTCCATTCACGTTTCTGTTCATAAATTGCTGTTTTGGGGTGTCACTGCATCCATGATTTGCCACTTCCAGACACACACATACATAAATGCACAACAAAAGAAAATCAAAAGAGGGGGCCTCAGACATCAGAAACTCCCTTCAGCGTGAGTTGCCATCCCTGCCTCGACTTGGGAGATGAGGGTTGTCATGGTTACGGGGGCAGAAAAATCACCCTATGGCCCACCCCACAACCGCCATATTTTTATTTTATTTTTTTCATTTGATTTTCTCCAGTGCTGATGCTAAAGTCAGTGGTGAAAGTAAAAAAAAAATATTCAGAATTATGCTAAAATGTAAAATAAAAATCTTTATTAATTGTGGAAAAGGATAACTAAAGAGTAAAGATAAAGCTATGTTTTTCTTGGAAAGCACTCAGGGGATTGCATGCACTTAGTTGTGACAAATATCTTAATTTTGATGTGATTTCTTTAAGCCATCAACATAATTGTTATTTTTCATTTTTCCCCCTCCTCCCTCTTTCTCAACTTGTTTTTTAATGAAGACCCCATTCAATAAACAAATGGATATGCATTAAGGGGGATGATGGGGCTTTCAAGTCTAAACCTCTCATGTCTATAAAGTGCTCCCATTACACAACATGTCTTCAGCAGTCCCTAAGTATTTGATCTTTAATCTGTTTATTTGGATACAGGAAGTAATATATCATTTCATTTTGTAGTTATTTGAGTATTGCTGTTGTAGAATTTGATATGTACTTTGTATCACTTCACTTGGGCTGCACAAAATACAACAAAACCATTGCGATATGTGTAAATTGTTTTGCAAAAATCCTATTATATATCAATAATTTGGCAGAAACTAAAGAAATATTGTGGCAATAAAAACTGTGGCAAAAAAAGTCCTCAGTTTAGGCCTGGATTGGTCTGGTTAGTCTTTCTACTCCCAATTCGCTTACATTCTTATATTTACTTGAAGTTGCAATGACAAAATACATATTGCCAACATTGGCCATATCATTATTGCCATTCCGTACCGTTCACAAATACAAACTAAAATGTATGTGACAATTAATCATTTTATAATTATTTATTTTAATGATATTTCAACATTGATAACATTTTAGGCCCATTTTCTGAAAGTTAACGCATTTCCATCACTAAACAGAACAACAGCACCTCCTCTTTATATAATTGGTCTTTGATGTGTCTGATTGACTATTGATCGGCAATGAGTTTTGACCCCCGCAGTAAATCTCTATCCCTGCTCCCCGGGATGCTGCATGGGTGAATCTTGAAATATTTTATCTGTGGCTTAAGAGGAATAGGCACTTACTCTCCCCCTTTACACACGGTTTTCTATTTTTTTTTATTTTTATGACAGCCGCACTCTCATCTTTCCTCTTAAGTTTTACCCTTTTGTGACCTTTCGGAAGAAACCAAACGTGTCTGTGTTATATATGGGGCTGTCCTGGCGATGACGGGGCTAGGCTACGGGGTTATGGGGGGGTTACATTAGACTGGACACCCCCACCCAGTCGAAACAAACCCCTGGCCCAACCCATCTTCAACCCCGCTTCATTCATTTTGTTCATCCCCTCCGGTCGTAGTCGAGGCCCCCTTAAATCCTGCTTTTATTGTAACACGGCCCCCGGCACTCTCACTCATTTTCTTGATGTGCTTTTGGACAGTGGCCGCATGGCTTTGTCCTTCCAAACATTAGCATAGAAAGATGCTAACCTGGGACCTAGTAAAACAATCAACACAACTTCATTGATTTAATATTACTTTGTGTAGTAAATTGGTATTGTTTATCATTGCTTTTTAGTATTTCCTTCATAAAATGCATGTCACTGATAATATAAGGTATAGTTTGTAAGCTTACTAAAATAAGAATAAAATATAATAATCTGACCCTGTTCTATGATGTAATGTAGGCTGTCTGTAGTCTGTAGAGGTCAGGGGAGGGACTAAAGTAAAACTCGACTATTATTGGTCAAAGGTAATCTACAAACTCCGGTCTGATGTTAGGCGTCAAGGCCAGGGGAGGGACTAAAGTGAAATAATAATTCTGACAGATTACCTATTTCACATCATTTTTTTTATTTTAGGAAATTTATAGACTACACCTTTTAGAAGGGCTACACAATATATTGGAAAATTATAATTTTTGCAAAATACCAGAAAGTGCAATATCCATATGGCAAGTAACTAAATGAATTGCAAAAATGTTATGGTCCTTTATTGAAATTTACACAAATATGGCTCTTATCAATCTGGTATATCCTTGCCACATAATGTGTTACAATTAAATTTGCCATTGTTGTGACTTCTGCCATTACTCTATTGTACTGGGAGCACTGGTAGCCTGCAGAGATATGTAATTAGACAAGGCTTGAAGAGATGACCCCAGTTGATCCGCGCTGATGTGAAGCTGTCCCCTAGCCTCCACTTTCTCCGTCTACTTCCTCCACCTTCCTCTTCAAAGCCGACAAAAGTGGGATTACTACTATAGAGAGAAAGCGAGTGTTATGGGCTGAGTTAAGCTTCTTGAACTGGTGCTTTTCTGTCCCTAAAATAGACTCTTCTTCAAGTAGGTAATTGTTGAGCTGCCAAGGCACAAACAACATGCTTATTAGACATGGAGATTGCTCAGACATGCAAATTGGTGGCATTCCCTTTTTTGTTTGTGGTCAGAAATCTAGATGGTGGGGTCATTAGTTTTTGTTAGGCCCTTTTAATGTTGCACGAGTCACACATGGGAGTCAAGCTGCCTTTGAGGAGAGGTGGCAGCGGTGGCGAAGAAAGGCGAGTGGATGGCCGCGGTCCCTGCTTCAAAGGCCCCCCCCCCAATCTTTCATGTCCTCCTGCTCGTGTGATGGAAATATACAGGAGACTAACTGGCAATGAAGCTCTTACACACATGTGGGCTCTGTACTGGTGCACAAAGGAGGCTTATCAAAAACAGTCAAGATAATTGTGAATGTGAATAACAATACAATTCCAAAAATTAACATTTTGAAGTATAGTTTAGTCAAATATTATTAAGTGCTAATTACTATTGAATGGTTTTATTTGTAATCTTTCAAAATAGTATGTCCGTTATAAGAATTGTATACTGTCAAAATAAGGGTCTGGGCCCCAGAGTCAGTTTATGTTATGGCCAAACCTAAAAACCTATAGTTCTGGTAAGTTCAAAATTTAGTCCTGGTTTAGTTTTTAGACATGAAAATGTTATGTGTACGTTAAAAAATACAAAAAATCATCTAAATTATTGATGAAAATTATTGATTTAATGTATTATTTTTACAAATCTCTAACAAAGTAAAGGAACCTAAAATATTGTGTTTTTGTATATTTTATTATATTATTTGATATGCATTTAATATCATTATTATTTGTATTTTTTAATTTTGTCTTGCTAGCCTTGAGACTAGTGGCTACAGACACACCTCTCCTTTATTGCTTCCACCTATTCAACGTTTTTTACATTTTGGAAACAAGATTACAATAGCTCTTGCATTTTTCAAATTCCACTTTCTGATAAAAAGCAGAACAGCCCTAATAGCAATGTGCACCATTATTCAGTCAATATTAGCTGTGTGACATTGTAGGATTGGGAGGTTTGGCTTACCCATCATGCATTGGGGCGTGACAGGGGGGGTCTCGTTAGGGTCCCCATACCCTGTCCCCCCTTTGGACGTGTGGACAGACATTATAAATGGCATGGTCCAATCAGATGCAAGCCTGCGATCGGGGGGTGGTTGTTTGCAAATGCATGAGAAAAGATGAGAAAACATGGGGAAGCCTCATTTGATGCAGTTAATGTGCAGATTTATGTAGAGGGACAGTGGTCAACATTCATAAGATCTGCCTCCACCCCCCTCTTACTATGTGTCAGTCAGCATCAGTCCACCCCTGTCGCTCGCCCGTCGATCCCACCTCACTCCCTTGCTCTCTCTCTTGTGCTATCGGACCGCAATTGTTGTGGACTGCGGCGAACACACCAATAGGAGGCATAGGTAGACCACAGAAGCACTACAGACTAGAGAGAGGAGCGGCCAGGCAGTCACATCGAAGAGAATTAAATGTTTTGTATAACATGTAGATTTAAACCAAGAGAACATTATAAAAAACAATTTAATCTTTTAGTTTAATCCTTGTCACTAATAGAAGAAAAATAATGTTCACAAAAAAACTAGATCATATTTATTAGATCGGCTCAATATTTTGCATTGAAATCCTGGAATTTCAACAAATGCAATAATGGATTACAATTAATTGCATCACAATAAATGTTTTTCAACTTACATTTACAATGTAAAAAAATAAATTATGCCCTGATCAAAAAAAACAAAACTCGATTCGTAATGCAGATCCTTTAGGTCGGTTAAGACCTGGTTTAGTCTTAAGTTTTGATTTTCGCCCCAGTCCAGCGTCCAGAGCTATTGTCTATTGTAGATCAAAATTGATTTCTATGGCAAGCATTTTGTTATATCATTGATCAGTATAGATATTACACTTTTCTAACACATGCATAGTACAAGCATTATTTATCAATTATATTTGTGAGAATTGTGGCCCAGTGTCTTCAGCTATGTATCCTCTGATGAGTCCCTCACATCATATATATATTTTCTCTTTGCATGTTATACGTGCTCATATAGAAATAAACGTTTGAATATGTTTATCCTCATTGTCTCCTACAACCTTGGAGCTCTCTGTGCAATTCTTGCTTAATGTTTACATTAAAGGTGATAGAAAACAACCTTCCTGGGCTTCCCAAGGTTGTTCAATAATAATTTTGTGTCACATACATGCAGAGATGCATTATGTTTGCCTTTATTGCTTTGAATTGCTAAATGTAAAGCTAAACATATAATACAACAGTTGTGTATAGCACTATTTATTTGCCTGTTTATAGTTTTCAATGTATTGTATTGTGTAAAAACCCCATGGCAACAAACCAGATTTTGATTGTGAAATTTACTCAATAATTGAATTTGCTCACATGAACATTACCTTTTTAAGCTTTACATCCTTTTATTGTACTAGATTGATTTTTATTTTATTTCCAGTAGTTCCCTAAATCCAAACACACTGATGCAGATCCTCAGACTAACTTTATTCCTTGTTCATCTCTTCATCCTCTGCCCTTCATCCCGTACTTTGCTCACTTATATTCCCTTTACCTCATGCTCGGTCTCCCTCTCGTTCGGTGCCAGTCCACTGAGTTTGTGGTAATCCCTCTCAATCATTACAGCGGCCTCTCACTCTTCATGGGACTGTGGGCCTCCTGCTGGACCCTACACATACTTCAGATTTACTTCACTGTATAGCTATGCTGACTGGAGAGTGTGTCTTTTCAATTCAAAGGGCACAGTAGGGCTGCACAATATATTGCAAATTTATGATTATAGTAATATCTGTTGCAAACATTTCGCTTATGTGACTGAGATGTATGCCTAAAGTAATTAAATAAATAAAATGAAGGTGTGAATTAGTCTTTACTCAATCCTCAATTTAGTCTGGTTTGTCATTTTAGTTTTCATTTACACCCAATTATACAACTAGTGAATCTTATTATTATACCTAGTCTTCTTTTCTATTAGTTGACATTACCATTTCTTGAAAGCCATATCTGCATTGCATTTAACATACTAGTTACTGCATATCACGTTTCCAATATTGTGAAGCCATAATTGATAGAGTCATCATTTCTAGAAATTACTAGGTAAAAAAAATCAGTTTATTGTAGATTATTTTAGACTTGGACAAAGCCTATAGTTTCTACCTGCAGCTGAGCCTTTCTGTAGTTTGTATCCTTACTGAAGTGAGGCTGCCAGTGTGATCTCAGACTGGCTGCAGCCTGGGGCGAGGCTGAGGACTGTACATGTGTGAGTGAGCTGGCACAGACACCTCTGAAAGACCCTTGAATCTATTGCTCAATATTTTGATCTCTTTTATAGCAGGGCTGAACGTATGGATTTGAGGTCCTGTAGGGATATTAGCCAGTTATTTCCATACATTGTTCTTTTACCTCGAAAGAAGCCAGGGTTTCGCATGTTCAAAGTGAAAATGAGTCAACTTGATGATGATTAGTGGTTTAACAAATATCAATGCAGCGATTCATTGTGGTATGTGTCATAACTCCAGGAGTTGTTATTTGATGGATTTTGTTATTTTTAAAATGTGTACTTAAAAAAAAAAGAGAAACGATCAAATTTCTTCACTCGATTGATGCAAACTGCTCTTTGGTTAAATCTGATTTTAACAATAAGTTTTGAAAATTCTGCTTGTTTGTGTTTTGCTTTCCACTTGAACGTATTTAGCACTATTTATGAACTGAAACCTAATGTGACTGTAAAGAAGGAGGCTGTGATTTAAAGTTGAGAAGGAGTCTCTTTTATTGTAGTTGGGGAAATCGGGCTTGATTGACAGAGAAACACTTGAAGGGCAATACAAAGCTAGCTTGCTGGGACAGCTGGAGACCACTGAGTTGTGCTGGCTAATTAAAAGAGAAGCAGCTGTCTTTCTTTCAGTTTCTGTTATTCCCTTGTTCCTGGCAGTATTAATGTTTTATTCAGGAGAAACATAACTACAGATGAAATTAATAAAATCAGGCCTGCCTTTCCCTTGCTCTCTCTCGGGGGGGGTGGGAAATTCAAACTCTTGTTTCTCCCGGCTTTGAAAGTGCAAACTCAAAGTGCTCTGTGTACTGTAGTTTTCATTTCTTCATTTCCTGCATATTAAGTTCCTTTTCCCCTTTGTTTCAAAGTGCATTGCCCTGAAAATAAAGATCAATTTTTTAGTGCGAGAGGCTTTGGAATTAGAGCAGTGTTTTCCGTACCAGCCAAAGTGATTCACTGTAGTTAGTGCATTATTTTCAGGGGGTGTGTCGGGCGTAGATTGTTTTTCCTTCCGCAAAATTCGGTATCACAAATTAGACCGAGGCTTTTAGTCCTGTTTATATGAGTCTCCATGAAATATTGAGCGAGCAGGTGTGATTATATTTTAGTATGCGGGGTCTAGGCTGCTGCTATATTAAGTGCACTATTGTTGTGTTGCGTGCGTATGTGTGTATGTGTGCACACTATACATCAGGCCCCGGAGTATTTGCCTGTCTGATCACCTCATGTGAGTCTAAGAAGGGAAGCCATGCACGAATAACACGCACTTCAAAATTGAACTAATTGTGTCATTTTTAACATGAATCTGTGCTCGACCGCATTTTATTCACTCTCTTTCCTCAGCATCTCCCCAGAGCCACACAATGAACGCATACTGGAGCAGGCCTCAGCCGCTCCGGAGGAATCTCAATGTGAATACAGGTGCATCATTTCCCTCATGCTGCTCTTTAGATGTGTTTGTCTGCTCTGCTGTTTGGGCTGATCTGAAGACCACATACTATTAATGCAAAATTTATGAGTCATAGGTATTTGTTAGGTTAACAATGCACTTCGTCCCCTACAATTATATGGTTCTATCTGATGTTTGCCAAAATTGAGTTATGTACATATTCCTATTCTTGGACAGATCTTTATCAGCAAGTGTTTTTAGTTCATTCACATTCTAAGGGGTGGCTTGTGTAGGTTTAATTAATTGCCATAAAAGCTTTATATGGTCCCTCCCGTGGACCCACCACCTACGGGAGGTACCCTTAAAAAAAGGGCTGGTGCAATGTGGATCAGGCGGTGGTTGAAGGCCGGAGTTCCCTGCTTAGACTGCTGCCTTCGCGACCCGGTTTCGGACAAGCGGAAGAAAATGGATGGACAACCTTTATATGGGTTAATGGTTTTGTTATCTCTTGAACACTATGTTGAATTGAAAATATAATCTAATGTTTTTTTTTCCTCTTTCATCATAGCGGTCACGGGAGAACCTTTTGGAGTATATATGGGCCTTAGGAGGGGTACAGTAACCATAGTAGTCACAGGGCTGACACAGAGACATCCATTCAACCATTCAGTCTCACATTAATTTAATGTGAGCTATTTAGAGTCACCAATTATCCTACCACATGTACTGTATGTCTTATAATGTTTGGATAAGGAGCAGTATCCAGAGAACCACCCAACCCAAGCCTCTATTTGCTGAAGAAAACCCAAACCACTCAGCCGTCATACATCCTATTGACAATGCAGTATAAATTGAATAAACTTGCATAGATACCAAACATGTACACTTTTTTTCAAGTTCAAGTGCACATTCATTCATGATCTTGAGTAGTGAGACAGTCTAATGGCAGTCTGTGTCTCTTAGCTCTGTGATCTCTCACTTAAGTCCAAACCACAGAACCTTAATGGACCTCTGACTACACAAATAATGAGATAAGTTAAGACATCAGTGTGTGCCAGATGAGAATTTAAAAACAGACGCAGAGGACAGTCTTCCCGGCCTGTCTGTCTTCTGCCAAATGCAGATTGTGATATTTAGCTTCCTATAACAACACTCTATCCCACTGCATGTGACTTTAGGCAGCTAACACCCACGTGGAGGCATGGAGGCAGTGCTGTCTACTTGATCAATAGTTTCCTGTGCTGGGGAGGGCTGATGACTGCAGACAGCATTCGAAGCCCCGAGGACCAGAGGGTGACACCCCTTATCAACTGAGCAAGGTGAAATGTCAAACAGTGGATCTGGAGCCCTCTCTCTCCCCCCCCTTCGCTCCTCTCGCTCACACAAACTCGCCTGCGATTGTGCCTGTCTTTCACAACTTTTTTTAAGATCTGGAAGAAATTAGCAGATTTTCTCTTGCTGATTGTTGCTTTATTCCACCTAGCAGTAAATTCCCTTTCTCTCTTGTTCATCCCTCCTGGCTTTTAATCTGTCTTTCGGAGAACTAACCTCACTCTACTACTCTCACAGAGGCACTGTTTAATTCCTTCTTCCTAAATCTTTTTTTCTCAGACTCCTGTCATGACTGGTATTTGCAGCGTAACTTTTAACTAGAAGTTTTTCATTGGAGGACATCAGCAAGAAAGTTGTGGGTTCAATCCTCAGATAGACAGACAGACAGACAGACAGACATTTTGTTTGTTTGTTTAATTCAGGATAAATTCATGTGTCTGGCAGCATAAAAAATAATTCACACATATGCACCAACATACAGTAACACATAAAATTTCGTACTTAAGTCTGCATGTCCTTCCTGTGTTACTGTGGGGTTCTCTCCAGGAACTCTGGCTATCCGAAGACATGCATGTGTTTGGAAAATTGATTGATTGTCTGTCTGTGCATGTCTCTGTGTCATACCCTTGTAACTAACTGGCCATTGTCCAGGGTGTATAGAATATGCCAAAAAAAAATATGAATTTATTGTATCCTTCTAATTGTTTCTGATATTATTTCCACAAAAGACTACCTTCAGCTGGTGTTTGACACAGGATTCACACAAACATTACAGAGCCTATTGAGCTGAGCACTGATAGAAAAATGAATTTGAATATAGCCACAGTGTTCATGGGGGTGTTTGCTGCTAATCTGGCTTATATGCACTCTGCATGTCTTACACCCTGTCCATTTCCATGGCCCTGAGCTTAATAACAACACTAGGATTAGTGCAGGGTGACTTCACACAAGAAAAATAGAGAAAAACACAGAGCCACTGATGCAAACTATAGGCCTTTGGAAAACTGGCATATTACTGTGAATCTGAGTTAAAGCAAAAGACAGAAAAATGAATGATGATGTTATTTTCATGATACATATTCTATTATGCTAACTTGACTTTCCTGAGCTTTCTTCCATGATATGTTTCATTGTCCAAAACAGAGCTAGATTTTGTTTCATTGACCCATGTTGTGCTGAGGCATTGATCTACTTTTTGTTACTGTTTGCGTTGGCTGGCCAATGGCAAGTAGGAAGAAAAAGAACCCTAAAGTGACATGTTTAGCAGAAAGATAACATAAATAGATAATACATGTTTAAGTCAGCCACAATTAATTACAAAAATAAAAAAGTTTTGCTTAAGATGTTGGACAAAGCAATGATTTTTCTGTGTTTTGATAAACAGACAGTTTAAATCTGCCCAAACAACCCCATTTCTCTTTCTGATGAGAGCATAACATTTGGTATTAATTCCTCATCTGGTGAAAGGATTATGATTCTCAGATTGGATTTATGATCCAACTGATAAAGCAGGGTTATCCCATCCTTACATTGAACTGACAATATAAAGTTTGGTTCACAGTGCCTAAGAGCTCTTCCCTCTCATCAAGGAGGTTGTGGGGGACTGGACAACTATAGTCTCTCTTGAGTGGAGTCTGCATGTCTTTCTCTTGTGAATGTGGGTTGTCTCCATGTACTATGGCTTCCTCCTAGCACACAGACATGCAGTGCTAGGACAAATGGTGACTAGTGAATGACTGGTTGTCATTGTATGTCTCTGTGTCAGTCCTAAGAATAACTGGCCATTGTCTAGCTCCATCTAAGGCCCATAGTTGCTGGGACCTGCTTCATAACAAACCCATTTCTCTTTCTGACCACGGCATAACATTTGTTATTAATTCCTCATCTGGCAAAAGGATTATGATTCTCAGATTGGATTTATGATCTCAGTGCTTATCCCGTCCCCATATGTAGAATTATCATTAGAGCATAATCCTTTGCAGACCTCTCACACATGCATCAAATGTGTGTCAAAAAAATGGCCCGAGATGATAGCGATTGGTTTGTTAGGCTTTTCTCTCCAGTCAAAACACAGCTGCATGGAAATGTTGTTTTTGATCTGCCAGTTACATGATAGTGATGTTAGACACTATAAAACTAAAAACAACTGGAAAGAGCATGGTAGGCAAACATGCACGACACATGTAGTTTGATGGGAAGAAGGAAGTGCATAGAAGTGCAGTACAAAGAAGGGCTTCAGAGTATTTTGCATATCATATTTATTAATGGTCTTCCATCTTAGAGACATATACACTTAAATAAACTGATCAATTTAATGAATTTGATTTTATCCTAAGTTAGACCTATAGTTTAGACTTAAATGAGTATGATGGAAATTGTTTTATCTTATACATGTTGCAGGGTGAATGAAGCTTCCTTTAATTCCCGGCAAGTTGCATTGTACCCCTTTAATTCTGGACCTGTTTGTCCTCATTTTGATGTATATTTTGTCCTGGTTGAGTCTCGGTAAGTTTTGATTTAGCCCCAGTTTTGCAAAAAATTACTTTGTCTATGGTTAAATAAAGACTTAAATGTGTAGTCTGGAAGTTTCCTAAAACAAGAAAAAAAAAGAAAGAAATAGCTTAAAATTGACTAACAGTAATTTAGTAGTACTACAATAGTAGTCTGTAGAGGCCAGAGAAGGGACTAAAGTAAAATAATAATTATGACCTACTGAATCATAGAACAGGTAGAGATAAAGCATTTTTTTCTTTCCATTTCTAACTATTTCTTATTTTAGGAAACCTACCCCTTGAACCTTATTAGAAGTACCTACAATAACACCAGTCATATAAATATCTAATATCGTACAGCCCTAGTACAGAGTATAGGTTCTATTATTTCCTCTGTAGTCATTTTTGGGATAGAGTTGTGTACGGTCTTTTCTTTCTGTGCTCATTTTCACACTCTTGCCGACTGCCTTTCTCCAATCTCTGCGGCCTCCATTACTCTGTTCATGATTCATTCACTCACTGTCTCTACCATTTACTCAGTCTCTGCCTCATTCGCCTCCAACTTTCCGGCTTTTTTCAGCCGCTCTGAAGCCTGTAAAGGCACAACATTACATCTCCAGCCAATTCCAACTCTCACACACGCTCGACATTCTTTCACAGGCACACACTAAATTAGTTTGATTTAATCTGTGAGTACCTTTTTTAAAAATTCCTTTTTCTTCCTTTTTGTGTACTTTATAATTGCCATTTAGTCTGTTATTGCAGCATCAATAATTATTAACTTAACTTGTAGGCGCACAATGACAGGGCAGTTCAATCTTCTGCATGTCCTCTTGGCGTTACTGTTGGTTCTCTTCAAGTGGTCAGGGTCCCTTCCGCTGTACAATAACATGCTAATGCTAATGATAAGTACTAAATGAATGTAAGACTGAATAGTGTCTGTTAGCCCTGCAACTGACTGACCACTGTCCAGGGTGTACCTTACCTAAGACCTATAGTTGCTGGGGACAGGCTCCAGGTTCCCATGACCCCTAACAGAAACTAGGCCTATGCTGTCGTTCCCGACAGCAAGGTGTATATCCGCAAAACACCCCGCATACGTCTGCTACAACTGCTATGGCAGTTAATCAGACGTGTGATTTCTAAGGGTTTTTATATTGTTAAAGTACTTCAGGGCATTAATTAGTTAATTAATTAATTGTCATTTTTCGTAGAGGTACCAAAATCAATCCAGTTTGGTGTCTTTATTATATGTACCTGTGTGCAAAAATTAAAACTGATCTGGCAATTTGTTTTTGAGTTATCACATTCACACGTAAGATCTGTGGATGCAGACCATTGTGATTCCATAATATTGTTGTTTCGCTGATATAATAAGCACAAGAAGTAGAATGATTAAGCCTATAAGATACAACAAAGCATTTCCTTAAAGGGGCTGATTCGAGGTGTGGAAAAATGGCAAGGAGTGAATCTTACAAGAGTGAACATTTACAAAAAATGAGTGAAAACCACTCCAGTTATGTTTGTTGATGAGGAAATTATAACATTGTAAAAAGCTAAAATAATTGGCATAATAGGGCCCCTTTAAACCATCCTCATGAAATTCTGTTCCAGCCATGGTACTACTCTTAACATAGGTGCTGTTTTTAGTGTAACACCTGTCCTAATGTTATTCACAGTGAGAGCATGTTTTTACTGTTCCATCTACTCTCCATATCCTGATAAGTCATCACTGTCAGCCCCCCTTGCTCTGTCTCAATGTACCCCCCAAGGCTTTCCCCATCTCTAATCAAGTCCTAATGAGCTTAATTGGTCGTTAAAACATGCCGAGTATGACACAGCGCGGCTCCAGCGTCTGCCATATGGTGAGGGTTGGCCCAAGGCCCCTGAGCTGCCAACTGTTCCCCTGTCATTGGCTGCTCTGTGCTGAGTGACAGGCCCAGCTCTGGGACTATAGCTCTGTACTGATGATTCAGCATTGCGACCACTGACCACACTTTAAGATACATTTGGCCTCAGTCATGACTTTCTCTTTCATGCACTACTCTTGTCTAGTTGAAATCTTACAATCACTTTAAAGGGAGAAAAAGTTGTTATTGTTATGACAATTTTAGAAAAATAAATTTACCATTTACCATACATTGTGAAAAATAACTGACAATGAGGTTGAGACCTAAATGTAAACGGTTTAGTCATGGTTTAGACCCAGTTGAGTCTTGCTTAAGCCCTGGATTTAGACCTGGTTTAGTTTCGTTTTAGCCTCCCTTGATCAATGAGTACAAAGCCTTGCATCTCTTCATAATCTTAACATGATTTATATTGTTTTGACTATGGTTATTAAAGCCTTAACAGTAGGGATACCCAATTATCACTAATCATGTCATTCATTGCATTATTCAACATGTGTATCACATACTAATATTGTGCAGACCTAACAATAATCCACATTTTGTAAAGTTTTACCTGTAGACCATGTATTACTGTGTGCAGCAGTAGTCCTTGCTGCAGGGCAGACAAATGAGTATCAATATTGTATTTAGTAATATTTAGACATTTCTTGCCACGAGTGTGATATGAGCTGCATCCGTAATATGTTGACTGCTTCGTGCTGCATGGCCCACTAATTAATTTTTTGCCTCCATAAACTAGGAGCTGTGAGGCCTCCTGCCCTCAGCCAATTTAGCCCTGACCTTAGTGTGACCCGAGCGAGATGCTCCGTGGCTAGGTTTTAGTGTGTGCTTGTGTGTGTATGTGAAGGGGTTAAGCATATTTTACCAAAACAAGGAAGCCCACCATCTAACAAGAACTGATTATGTAAATGATGTGTTGGCAGCTTTAGTACCTCTGGGGGTTGAAGTGTGCTCCGACGTGTGTGCTCTAGTCAGCCTGAAAATTATCTGCTTTTTTACATCCAAAAGGGGCCTTCAAGGATTTGGTAGCTATTAGGACCCATTCTACATCATGTATCAAAAAACAAGACAATCCACTTTGGCTTCAACATTTGTATTCATAATTATTTTGCATTACATTTCTTACCTCAAAAACCTTTGTACTAGTATTGGTTTGTTAAAAACTGCCATAAGCATATTAATCATATGTACCACATACTTTGATTGGCTGATTCTTATTCTGCTGGATATGATGGCGAGTAGAAATGTAATCCTGGCAGTCCCCTCCTAGGACCAAATGTATGTCCACTGTCACTAGATGAAGCTTTCTGAAATATAATTTTTGTACATATCTTAAGTTAAAACATATTTTCTATACCTTACACCAAAACAAAAAATATCATCTCTCCCTCCTTTGCCTCCTTCCATTGTTCCTCTCATTGCCTGAACTCTTTCCCAGTGATGTCTTCATCAGTGATAATTCTTGCTCCATGCAGAGTGTGGCCAATTTCCCTGCCAGTAGATATAGAAGCTGATTGAAGGCAGCAAGCGTCTGTCAATATTGCTTTGCTTGTATTTGCCTGCGTCCTGCCTGCCTCCGACGCAGCTGATTATTGGAGACCTCTCATAGCAGTATTGAGCTGCTGTCCCCGCTCTCGTTACCTTGCTGATAGTTTCATTGTTTAAATGCAGATGGAGGTGGGCTATTGAACAACCCAAGACACTTGCCCCTAATGGTAAACAAACAATTGGAGTAGCGTTTGCAGAGAAAACCCAGGTCAATAGACTTGATTAATACATGTAAGGCGACACATTATGGACAGTGGGATCTATAGTTTATGTTGGTCACATCCTCGGTGATATTCAGATGAAAGATGTGTGTGAGAGATGGATGAAATGTCATGCGTACTGGAGGTGAAGATGAATACATGTCTACATGACTGTGACAGGTAAAAATTATAGTTAGGACACTGTATTCACATATGGGGTATACATCAATGATATGTGTCATCTGAACTCGTGTTTCTATACCAGTGACCAGATTGTAAAATGTAAAGGACATACGCTTAATTTAAACAGCTATCCGTGGTAAAATTGGGCATCCATATGGTTATTAAAATTAATTTTGCATTGTCTTTAAAGGGTTTTTCTTGCCACAAACATCCTGAATTTGTGGTTTTATTTAACCTAGTAGGAATTGACTGTATAGGGAAGTGAGCTTAGCCAACAAAGGAAAGAGGGCCTTAAAAGAACATGCACCTAGTCTGGGCTTTTTCAACAGAGAAAAAAGCAACAGCTCCCAGAGAATGTTCTAAATAAAATAAAGATTAGTTATGAATTGGAAAAGGTAATAAAATTAATTGAAAATCTGGATTCAAAGAAAACTAAACTAAAATAAAACAGGTGAACATTGTGAAGAGACACGAGACCCTGTCAAACAAATGTGAGTGAATTAAGGTGCAGTTTCATCTGTGATGTGTGAAATTTGAAAACACGTACTTCTCTTTCCCACCTTGAAAGGCCAGAGTACAGGCTGACCCATACATCAAAATATATCAAAGAAAAGCTTTTGATAGAACTTAAAAGTGAAAGGAGTGGTGTGACTGGGAAGTGATGTACTAAAGCAAAAACATTGTTGAACTGATGTTTCAATACCTTAGAGTTTAGTTCTCAAAAGCTTACAGCTCATAAAAAACTGGCTTGATGCTTTTTTGCTTTAGGTTTTGTTTCTTTTTTTTTTGCATTGGTGGGGTTAGTTACAGAGGACATACTAGATAAGTTATTCACATTGAAAAAGCATGTAGTATAAGGAACTAAGCTGTTATCAATAAATGTTTTCCATAGGTGCTGGTATGTGCCGTTTGTGACCTCTAATGCTAAATACACTTTTTAATAAGACCTCGGGATTATTTACCTTGGCCCGTAAATAAAACCTTCAGCTGCTCTCCCAGGAATGAAGCTCATGCCAGTGACCTCTGGAAGGTTAATCCCTTTAAAAAGGTTGAACTTTGCAGGAATTATTTTCATTACTTTTCAGCCATTTTAATCACCGTGTCTCCTTCAGGGAATCAGTAGATTATTGCCAAGGTCTTACGCTTTGCCTTTTTATTGCTCCAAAAATCATCTCTTGTGGTTTTTTTGAGTGTTTCGTGCTGGCTATGGTCAATCACTGGGAAAACCAAAGCATTGCGAATCCACAGGCCATACCAGCAGGGTACAATTAAGATTCACTTAAGTGATGAAACCACTTAGTGTACAGTAATTCTACATACGGCCATGCCTTTTAACATTTCAAAGTTAATAACTGTTGCCATTTAAAGTCTGCTGACAGCCAAGATGTGTTTTCTTTTGCTTTGTCCGCTTCTGTGTATGTTGGAGAAGGTCACGACGTAAACCACAAAACAATACATTTTTTACAGCTTGGAGGAAATGTAGATAGAAGTGCTGCCATCAGAATTCAAATATATTGTAAAGTAAAACAAAGTTAGATCTAAAGCAGGGTCCCCAAACGTTTTAATATGAGACGTTGTAAAACTCATTATGATACAATTTAAAATGTTTGTGAAATAAAGAATTTAGATTATAAACTCTATAAACTCTTCAGTTCCACATGTCTAGTATAAAGTAATCAGTTAGGTGTTTATTTTAGATAGTGGGTAATGGGATTTGGATACATTTGTAATTGACTGACACTATTGAGAGCAATAGACCAATGTGCAATCAATCAAAGCTACTGGGGGGCCATACGCAATACAAAAAAACATGTGAAATCCATGACTGACTTCTAGGCCTCACTTTGGACACCTCTGCTCTAAAGGCCGCCTGTTATGTCAGGGCTATGTACAGTATTTTATTCACTGGGTCACATCATGGTTCATCCTGGATATCCATATGCTTTTTCTACTGCTTCATCATACTCTTTATATTAATACTGCTTTTACTCCAGAGACAACTTCACAAGTGCTTCTGCAGCCTCATCTGTCTGTTTGTTTGTGTGCGTTACACTATAGTCAGTTAATATGAACAAGAGAAACGTCCCCTCTTTGCGATGTTAACCCCCTGAAGCCTGTTGTGATGTTCTCAATGCCACTTTTCCATTTTCATTTGGCTCATTACGACCCTAAGTGGTGCCACAAACGCTCAGAATGATGTCACTGATATGAATGAAGACCATGGGAGTGATTGGTTTAAATGCCTCGATGTAATTGAATCGTGTTAGCCAGCTATGCAATTGAATTATGTTTACTTCACTGAATGGGGTTGTGTACAGAGTGTTCTGTGTGAATGTTGTAATGAAAAGAGCTGATAGAAAGCAGTAGAAAATTGGTTAAAGAAAGTTCATCTTTCCAGTGCAAAATTTTTTTCTTGTATAGGGCCAACTTATGTCAAAGGAGGAAAATGCAATAATTAAACAGCTTTGGTGTCAATGTAATGAGTTGCTGAATGAGGCTGTATTCACTTCACCATTGCGTTTATTAGCAAAAGAAAAACAACTATTTTGAGAACGTTTATATTCTTGCTGTGTATTAGGACATGCTAATCTCTCAAAACTGTAGGGAGAGCTCCGTAGAGAAAACCAAAAGTGATTCATATTTTTGTAATTCCTACATAACGGTAAAAAATTTGAAATCCACACACACTGTTAAATGCTATACAAATTGATAGTTTGCATGTATGTGTCATCAAAACACACTCCTAAGTTGACCCAAGCCCTACATGGTTTACTACTACTTCAGACACGACAGACGCCAAACTGTGACCAATCGGCGTGTGCGGCATGGACAGTTGGATTATCTCCAGGCACAAGCTCCCTCCATCTTCTCTGGCTCATACGGTTGTTTCATTCAGTCATTTGAATAACAATAAGCACAGTGCATACGCCGCTGCCACAAGCTGCCACAGAGCCAAAATGGAGTCGCTGCAGGGGTCAGGGCCCAGTTCTGAATATGTATGTGTTTATGGGTGTACCTTATACAGCCATAAAGCCTCTATCTTTGTCTTCAGAGAATATTATTGACCAATATAGTGTGTGTGTGTTTGCATGTTTACCACAGAGTAATGATGCAGTAGTAATGATGGCGGCGTGTGGCATCCCTATCATGTGGCGAAACATTGATTAGCCAAGGGTCACACTCTGCAAAGCCTGAAGCGTGCTGATCTGTGGGCACAAGTGTGTTTGTGCTCCTGGCTTTGACTGTGTGAGTGAACGTATGAATGTGTGTCATCAGACCTCCTAAGCTAAATATTGATATATTGATCAGCTGCTTGTGTTGCTTAAAGCCATTTGCTCCTTGGGGAGTCTTTTTAATATACACACACACAAACACACACACATATGGAGCGTGCCTATTGACAACTGTGTCATCTTTTCTATGAGGACAATTGCTGACACCCAGCGTTGTTTCTCGTCATATTGTGTCATTGTCTTATCAGACAGAGCCAGTATGCTGCTACAAAGCACACCTGCCACATGTCCATTCACTGAGATGCTAATGTGAGCTCAAGAGCCTAATGCCATTATGGAGCATAATAGCCTTCAGGCCACCTATTGGCCTTCAACATGGTCTACTGTATTGTTGTGATGAAGGCACACCCAGATGCTTTTAGGGACCTTTTGAATGGTGAATGTATCAGTTCACTTACTATATTTAGGATTCAGAAATTATCTCAAATTAATTGAAAGTTTATTTTACATCTCTAATGTGATTTTTCTGTAAATGTTTGTCATCAATTGAAAATGTTATGGAAAAAAATGACATCTTCATTTGTCATGCAGACTGAACTTAATAAGGACATTAAAATAAAGCAATTATTTTAATACGATTATCAGCAGTGCATCAAACACACCTGTGTGCACTTGTTTATTTGCCTTCCCATGTGGATGAATAACCACACAGTGTAATGATTCAGCATCATTTGCACTTTATCAATCAGCTTGGCGCTGTCGGAGAAACTGAGAAGCACAAATGCAATTAGCTAATGTGTTTGCCTAAACTCATCAGAGGATACAATTAGCAAGAGGAAAGTGATAAGCTGCATCATTTATCAGAGAGGTGACAACAAAGGCACAGGAGGAGAGGACAGGAGATATGTGTCATAGGACAACAGCATAAAGTTTGTTGAGTGAGAAAGGTCTTCTCCATTGCACATAATGGACCCCTCCCTCCTCTCTGTCTCTGTTTCTAATTACAACAGATGGCATTGAAGTGGCAGCCAGAGCATATTTCATCGGGAGGGAATAAAAGCAATTAGACATTCAATTTGGAGTGTAATTAATCCTACATCAAAGCCTTCATTAGTGATCGCTCGTTAGTGAAACATGCCTCTCTGAGAGGCCCAATAATGGCCCTCTTCGTCAGGGGATCAGCGCTAAGAGGGAAATCAAACAAGGTTAAACAAAAGCCATTGTTCCATTGGCAGAGAGACGTAGACAAATGAGCTGCTGAGGCTGGGGTTCAACTCTCGCTTGTACACTCATTTTAGCCACCAAAGCAATGTTATTGTCTTAACTGCGAGAAAAGGCTTAATGTGATTGGATTGAAGCCAAAATTACACATAGACACCCTCCATCAAGTTACAACTGCAATACAGTACTATGTACACTGAAGATGAACACCTATCAAAAAGGTTTATGAAAAAGAATAAATCTAGCCAAAAGTGTCCCACCTCAATACTTGAGGGTCAAGTGCATGTCAAGAGACTTAGAAGTGGAGGAACACACAAAAGCCTGATTTTATACTGGAAGAGAATTAAGTGAATAATAAGCACATACAATATTAAAGAATCTTAAATAGTAAATACATGTGACAGTGAATAGTCTGTGTATGTCTCAGTGTCAAACATGTAACTAACTGGCTTCAAGGCTGGACACCATCAGGCCCATAGCTACTGAAAGAAAAGAAAGAAAGAAAGAAAGAACACTTCCCAGTATGTTTTCCACTTCTATTTTGTTTATTTTATTGATAGCTACAGTACATGAAAAGTTTGAACTTGTATTGCATTTCTGATTATATACTGTATGCTTTTCTTTTAGCTGTACTATCAAAACACACATCCATCCAGATGGACAAAAGCCAAACACTCCAGTCCCACAGACAGTACATAGAGGCATTTGATGATACTGCATGATGATGAAACTATCTGTAACATGCTTCAGGTGAACTGCATGTGTCATCCTGGTTAGCAGTGCATCCCCATGAGAGTGTTCGGATCCACCTCTGATCTGAGCCAGCATGGTCAGGTGAGGGGTGGCAACAAGGAAGTGGATAGCTACACTGTAAAACCAACCTGTTAAAGTGGAACTAAGCACATTTTCTACTTCATCTAAAAACTTCAAAGTTAATAGATGACTAAATGGGTGAATGAAGCTTCTTTTACCTAACCCTTGCCAAAATACAGCCTTGCAAGAAACAGTAAGGGGAGCTCTGTAGTGCACAAATGTGGATGAAACAGTGGGGAAAAATGCAAAAAGTCTACAGAACATCGACTTTCTACATCTATGTATCTATGTCCTTATATGACACATATTTCTAATTCCATTTATGCTTTGTTAAGTAAATAGGACAATTATTTGATTTTAGAGACATATAACATAAAATTATTAATAAATTACATTTTAAATTGATTTAAGACTGCGAGTTGTGGAGAACTAAAAAGTAAAAAGATATATATATATATTTTTTCAGTGTATAGTACATGCAAAATTGAGGTGAAGTGTTGAGGTTTGGAGGGAAGAACAGGGGCGCGAGAAGATGAATAAAACAGTCTCTGTCCAGGGCTGCTGAATTCTGAGACTTCATTTACTCTGGAGGATGGTTCTCATGAGCGAGAATGACCACACACAAACACTTCTGAGAGTTTGTGCGAGTGGACTTTGTGTTTGAGTGTGTGTGCACATAAGAGTAATACAATATCAGTACAAAGGCTAGTGCTTGCTGTGCCCAGACAGACAGACAACCAACGCAATGGAGGAGATGAAAAATGAATTATAGGACAACACAAGAAAGAAAGGGTGTTAGACAGAATAAACAATAAGAAAGCTCCAGTTTCAAATAGTTGTCCGAGTATGGCGTTTATTTATGCATGTCTATATGGGTGTAAATTATATATGATCGTATACATTAGGCCATATATACTGTTAACTTCAGGATCAGAGTTTTGAATAGACTTTTTGTTTTGAGAAAGTGCAGATGATCCTTGGTGGATCGGTGATGCAGTGGTTAGTACTGTCGCCTCGCAGGAAGAAGGTCCCTGGTACCAGTTTGCATGTTTCTTCCCGTGTCTGGGTGGGTTTCCTCATGGTACTCCGGTTTCCCCCATCAACCCAAAACATGTACATTAGGTCAATCCTCCAGCTAGATATATCCTGACAAAGATCCTGGCTCAAGATCTGGAGATGGTAAATAATACAATAAAGTGTAACCTTTTTTTTAATGAATCATTTCAACATATTTCGTAAACCTGGAAAATGACAAAGATAAAAGAAATATTTAAAGGGGTCATGTTGTGCCTATTTTAGTTAATATAATTTTTTCTTCACCTGCTGCTCTCTCTCTTCTGTGAAAGCTCAGATTAGGTGTCGTTTTACAGCCCTTATTGTCACCGTTGGTCTTACCCGCTTCTCTACTACAGCCAATGTAAACAATGGAAAGGACAGGTTACTACTACAGGGTACTACTATGTATGTGGAAAGGTACATTAAAACTAATCATTTTCAGCTTGTGGGAGGGTCAGTGCCTCAGCATACAGGATTATTAAAAATGTGTGAATGAAACAAAATGCAACTTCTGGTATGGTATGGTGTGTATGAGGTAACCACATCCAGCCCAGAAAAGTCAAGTTGGTGCTCCTTTAAAAATGTTTAGATTCAAGTGTAACTAAATGGTGTCAGCTGGTTTATGATGGATGTGTATAGCAGATTTTTGAGTTTCAGTATTTGAAAATGTGTAGTTAAATTGCAAAGTTGTAGAGTAAAAATTAGCTTATATTTCTCCAGCTCCCCTACCTGTTTTGCAGTAAAGGGTTTGGGAGGATGCACAGTTTGTCATTTGGCCCCTGAGACAGATACTAAGAGTTTTGGCTGTGACTTATTTGAGCTAATGGTCCAGAACATTGTGAAGCACCCCCACACCCAGAGGCAATTTCGTAGGCGCACTGGGCCGGTACAAATGGCCCACGGTACACCTCCGTGGTCAACACACACATACCAGGGCCACGCATCAGCATGCACACTCACCTGCTCTCACTTCAAAATACCTTACCTCTCCCATACCTTCTATACTGTCTGCATACTACTGCACCTCTCACTGGCCAATGTTAAAGCCATGATACATTCCACATAGGGATACATATAAGGCAATAGACAGTCACGCTACCATGTACTTTTGCTGACAATAGCTTGACATGTTAAGTATTTTTCTTCTTACAGTTGTTACATTTTGGGATTTCCACAGCAAACCATCTGCCTATCTGCCTCATAGTATGTAGTGATTATAATATTGATTGGCAAATGTTTTATCCAGGCTTGGAACTTGCACAAAGTACAGTGGCTTGTGACCCCATGTGTCTAGACTTGATTAGTAAAAAATATATAGAAAATAGAGAAAGATGGTCCAATAATTGACGTAAGAAATGTGTTGTAAATTAATTGGAGATTCTAGTTCAGATGTGTGTATAGCCTGTCTCACTATATTTCTGCACTTCTATTTTTTTCTGAAAAGTCCACTCCAGTCTAGACTCTTGACCACAACATTGTTTTGAACTCTTATTTTCTCCGTAAAGGACAGACAAATCAAACTTTTGCATTGGGGTTCAAACAACACACAGAAATACTAGCACGTTTTTAGTCATTCCTTCCAAGAAACGTCATGAGTTTGAATCCGACTCACAACAGTTTGCTGAATGTATTTCTTGTCACCATACTGTCCTGTCTAAAAGGTGCTAGGTAGACCTTGCTTTTTATTTTTTGTTCATAGAATTGTTCAAGCTTTAGAGGAGTAGTTATATCCGGTTAGCGGCAGTTCTTTGAGCAAAAATGTTCAGACACCAGAGGATGGTTTGAGATAACATAAAGGCTACATTAGCTTGGATAACCACTTATTATATCAAGGTGTGCAGAATTCCTTTTATGAATGCAGAAGACGACAAAACATGATGAAGTGGGCTATAGCAGAAATAGTGCACGCCAGGTGCCACTTTAATAGATACAAGGTCTACCAAATAGAATCAGATCTACTAATATTTCTCACATAAAGCATGCATCTAACAGTATGCACATCCCAAGACACATTTATCTTTCCAATGATCCCAGTAAAGAGGTCACATGATTATTTTTTTTCATACGATATATAAATAAATGCGATTGCTTTCATAGTTTTGTTTGCCACTAATTTCATTCTTGTCTGTTGCATTAGAAAATATAATTAACTGGGATGCTTTAAAACACCGGAGGCTAGGTCCAAGCAGTGGTCAGTCCAGTGCAGCGTGGAGTGGCTGCTGTTAATTTTATTTTCATTTATTAGCACATATCTCCTGGAGGTATTTGGACTAACAAGGTTTCAGAGGGCCTAGGCTGAGCTTTATGCGCCCTGTCATTATTGATTTTACCGAGCACTGGCCGTGATGAGGACAAAACACGGAGCTTGCTTTTGTTCCTTATGAAAAAAAAATTAATGCACGATGGCCTTGTTTGTCGCTGGGAGACAATTGTGTAATGACAGAGATGATTAGGCCTGATTTATTGGAGGAATATGATGTTTGTTCAAAAATAAAAAATACAATGGCTTTTTATAATATTCTTTCCTACACTTAAAAACACTCACTGGCCACTTTATTTGGTAGATAGACTTTATACCTAATGGTCTTGGTGTGGCTATGATGTTTTGGGCATTCCTTGTCTGCAGATCTTGGTTGTGACAATGGTTATTTGAGTTACTTTATGATCATCTCAGTGTGGCCATTATTCTCTGACTTCTGGTCTTACCCACAAAGCTGCCAATCACTGGAATTATTTTTTTAGGATCCAGTCTTGTGCAAAGAAATCCCAATAGATCACAATGTTAAGAAATATTCTGAGCAGTGCACTGGCACCAACAATCATGCCATGCTTGTATTGGACTACAGATGGATTATGGGTAAATTAATTGATTTGCTGCTATGCTATGTCAGTCACTAACTAGCTACTTGTATACCTAATAAAATAGCCAGTGATCAATTTGAAATTTAAAAAATGGTCTGATATTAAGAAGCGTCCAACCACATAAAAGGTACCATTTTTATCCAACACACATTTTTTTATATTAAGTACATAGCACATACTTTGAAGCACTTTACAGCAGTCTTTACAGTCCAAACAAGCACACACTCTATTGTATTCAGTTCATATACTTGCCCTTGGAAACAAAAATGAGCCAACAATGCGGACCATATAAGACCCTCTAGCTAGACATTGGCTTCCTTATTCTCTTCAAAGCCAAGACATTGAAGACATCGTATACAAGCACAAACACTCTAAACTAGACATCTTCAGAACAATACGCATTCAATCAGAAGGTTAAAGGTCGCACATACATTATGTTTATGTAAGCTTCCACTCACTGTCTTTTGATTGAGCTATATATAAATGTCCGTGTTATTATCTGTGGAACCGTTTCAATGGCATATTTAATGGGAATCATTGTTATTTTACCTTGAATATGCTTGTTAATGCTTCATTCTTCATCTGTTCCTTTGCCAGCTAAGTAAGCACTTGTTTTTGAAAACTAGTAGACTGTCTAACTGTGAGATGAAGGTTGATGCAAGACAAAAGCTGGCCACATAATGCTTCTTCTATATGTGCAAACAAACCTGTGGCAGACTCATCTGAAATATCTGGTCTGAGAAGATGACAACATGCCTTGGTTTTTATAGCGGTACTTTATTTCCATCTATTGCTTAAAAACAATAATCCCTGCGGCCTTCACATTTGTTGCATTAGAATGATTGTTTGGGGCTTATCTTGTCTGTTTTTTTCTTTTACCCTCTGCCCCCGAAAGGTCACGGTACCTCATCCTGCTGACATTTAGAGCATTGATAATATTCCCTCACATATCAATTTCACCTATTTTCTCATCATTCTCGTTTCCCCATAGCAGAAAATGGAATCATTTGTGCTTTCAGCAATTTGTTATTGATTGGAAGAGCTCTGGAAATAGAGGGTAGCCATTATGGCAATGCTGCAGCTACGGTTAAATTGAGTTTTAAGCAGGCCTGCAAATGTATCATTTCACAGCCATAACACAAAAGCTTTTAAATCCATGAACCTCCAGGATGGATCAAATGCCTAAAAATACAAATATTCTCATCAGATCGAGAGCTATTAGTACGATGTGACAGTATGTGGCGGCATTTAGGAGAAGAAAATGCACTTAAAATTGAATCTGATGGATGAGTCCTAATATGTCAGTGTTAGTAAAAATACTTGTATGAGCCATATTGCTATCAGTTTACTATAGCAGGACTAAAAGGAAATATTACTTATATATTGAACAATTTGTCGAAGGTTAAAATGATTAAAAAGCACTATAATTGGCAAAAAATAATAATAATTAAATTATCAATATTATGGACTTTGTTCCTTTAATAAAAAAGACTGACATTTTGACTTTTGTCATTTATCTGGGAGGAAAGTTTCTAGAAATTGTGGCTCTCAGTGGCTTTATAAACTACAAAGAAACTGCTGCTACACTCTATTGACTATTGCCCCATGTGACACTATTGTTTTTATTCATTTATATTTTGTGCTTGTATTGCTGATGCCTAGATACATAACTGTTTCTTTGTAGTGTGGTCTGATTATGAAACTTTAAAGGTGCTGGTCAGTAGTGCCCCCTACCCCAGTCCTTTTTGCTCTGAACCCATGGGAGCAGAGCACTTGGCCGAGGCTGGGTATAGTCAGTGGGTTTGCCCCAGGCTGGCTCTTCACCACCATATCAGCTCTGGTTTAGTTTGAGATACCAAAGAAACCACGTATGGGCCTATAGCACCTCTTCTTGCCTCTCATAAATAATGTGGCCAGTTAATAATGAATTAGTAATTACCCCAGCTGTTTTATTTTTGTTGACCAAGGAGCAGAGGGGCTTGTAAATTAGTAGTGCCCCTTCCCTCCCAGGCCATAGCCCTTCTGAATTCCCAGAGGACAGTTGCAAGGCTTTTATGGCCTGTAAAAGCAAGCACCAGCCCCCACTTGAACTGTTGGCCGGCTGGTTGGTTCCACAATGGGCCAAATGAGCTACTGCAATGCTGGGTTGTTTGTGGCCAAGTCTAATAACTTGTAAATAAAAAACAACAACAAATGTCACTACAATGACGTGACTGGCTATCTCTTTTTGTGCAAGCCTTAATACCTATTTCTTGTTTTAAATGAGTAGTATGGTTCAAATAAAGTATACTGTATAAAAAATCTATCTTGGGACACCATCCCTCCCAATAGGCAGGTTATAAGGTTAAGGTACACTTTATTGTCCCCGTAGGTAAATTTGTCCTCTTTGTCCATTTGACCCATCCCTCAATACCACTGGGGCAACCTGCCTATGGCCCCATCTCCAGATCATTAGCCATTATCTTTGTCAGGATATACCTAGCTGGAGAATTGGTCTATTGTGCATGTTTTGGGTTGGAATCTGCATGGCATTCCTGCTTAAGGCCCAAAGTTGCTGGGATTGGCTCCATTCACTAGTATAATGGGGCTAAGTGTACAGATATGCATGAAAAAGATGTGTGGATTTACTATAATCAGTGAGATCTCATATTATAGGTGTGAGCAGACTGCACCCAGCTCACCATGACTCCGCTCTGTATGGTCCTCAGCTTCGCCTCACTTTCCTCTAAAGGTTAGTTGGGTGTGTTTGGTTGTTGACTGGGGAAAGGAGGAGAGAGAACGAATGGCAGAGTCTTAATGATGCCTCCAGAGAGGGCCAGCCGTGTGTGCCGTGCCGAGGCCCGGACAGGGATACACGGGGAAATTAGCTATCTCTCTCAATAACCTCCGATGAAAGTCTGCCTCCATCCACTCCTCTGTCACTGGCTCCTCAAGACAATAAGCCAATTAGAGCGAACCCAGCTAAGGGCCAAGGCCTGTGTGTGTGCGTTTGGTGGAAGTCTGCGAGTGTGAGTTAGAGGTGAGATACAGAGGAATAGTAACACGGATTCAGGTCTAATAATTCTGCAGATATGGATGTATATGGGGACAACGATTTTGTAATAAAACATTGAAATTTCCTATGAGTGTACTCTGCTAGCCCTTAAGGAATGGTTACTCATCATCTGCACTTTATTAAAGGCTTTAAAACCACATTTAAAGCTTTAAAAAGTGCTGATTGATGCCTATTGATAATAAAATCACATACACCATTGCTCTATCCTATATTAGTTGCATATTTTGGACATCCCTTGCTTTTTATTTTAAGATTAGCCCTCACATTAGGATAATCAAAGTGTTGCATCATAACCACTTATTCCTATTGTCAGCCAGCAAAGACCCCATATAAGAATGCAAAAACTTATGTAAAATACCCTAAAGAATTTACACTGGCATAAAAGGGAATCTGTTGAGTTTGACCTATTTTGTTGAGTCCACATAAAATCGGGAAGGGGCATTCTGTCTGACTTCTAAGTCAATTAGCTAAACAGGAAGTTAGTAAACTAGCTAAAATGTTCATCCTTAAATCCTGAAACAGGGACGGCTCCCTCATGTGACAAATGAGTATACTAAAGCCCCAGTGTAGCTAAAACTTTGAGCTTGATTTGTGCATTTCATTAACATTAGATCACATTCAGGATATTGCACTTGCTGTGTTTTCTCTTCATCCCTCCTCCCAGCCCCCTCTCACCTCTCTGAGATATTGGCCTCTCTGTTCATTCCATAACTCATACTTTACTCGTGACGCTCAATTAAACTGCATACATTAGGAGAGTTGATGGGGAGGTAGGACATTTGTAATCAAGCATATTTATTCTCTTTAATCACCCTGGGGACCTGGAGACCTCTGCAAGGCACACGCTCAGGGCTACATGCAAATACACACATGCAAACACACACACACATGAACGCAAATCCTCAAACAAACCCAATAAGATGCAACCACCAGCCCCCAAAAAGCACACACACACAGTTATCAAGAGGCGCTGCTGAACTCAATCAAGTTGAAGCGTGGCAGCCTTGACTCAATGGCCCTTGCCACTCCCCTAGGCGCCCTGGTCCCTCGACCCTAACCCCGTATTAATGACAGCGCACTAGTTTACATATTAATGAATAGCTTCAGATTTTAATATGCTGCTCAGTAAATCACACAAGGCAAGCAGACAGGCTATTAGTGTTTTGTTCTTGTCTTGTGTGTATTAAAAATATATGGCATCATTTGTATAAAGGGGATGGAGTAAATTACTTTGAGTATGTCAGCAAGAACCACGGGTGTAAATTCAATGTAGTGTAGTCTTAACATAGTCTTACACCCTGTAGAAAAACTCAAAGCTTCAATGCAATGCAATTAAAAAGTGCAAAATTAACTGGGGCGATCTAACTTATCTGTTTCAAACTTGTATCTACTTTTGATTACTTTACAATTGATTAGTATCCCAGTGAAGGAGGCATAGTGGCAAAGTCCTTTGTGCCCCCCAGCAAGGACGTTTTGGGTTCAATCCTTGGGTCAATCAACAAAGATATCCAAAGACATGAGATGAGAATTTGTCAATCCAATATTGAATGAATGTGACCGTGAATGGTTGTTTTGTCCACATCTCTGTCAGCCCTGCAACTAACTGGCCCATGTACAGAGCTTATCTCACCAAGTCCCATAGTAGCTGGGATAGGCTACAGTCAGTCCCGACAGATCCCTAATGAGAAGATGATGATTGAATTAATTAATTTGTTGGTTTTTTTTACGCTAGGTGAGTCGTTGATTGAAAGATGTCTTTGCTCAGTTTTTCTTACTATCTCTCCACCATTTTAGGCCGCATGATTGGAAAAAGAACAAAGGATTTACAATGGTGTTTTGGTATTTGTCTAAATAATAAAAAATGAAGTTGAACACATTTTGGTATTTGGCAGCAGGCTTTTCACCATTTCTCAGCTGGAGACACACATTTCAGCGGCGTGTTTTACAGCACAAGTTATTTCTGTCAACTTGAACAAACAATAATCATGTGCAAATACAGAGCCACTGTCAGTTAATCTCCCTCCGCTGTCAGTAATCACATATAGAGGAGTGAATGGGACGAGAAAGGTAGGAAATAATTAGAAATATTCCCAGTGGCTTCTCTGTGACTGAGATTCAGAAGAAGCTCGCTTTTAATTAAGACCAAGAAAGCAACACACCAGCGCTCATAAAAAGCCCACACAAACATCTATTGAATCACAATCTGTAATATGAATACACACAGGTATCTGCACATACATGAGCCACACTCAAATTCACTGGGAGCAACAGGGGAAATAAAGGGTTGGTTTAAAGAGGACTTAGGGCCCTTCATGACCAATGGCAGCTCTATATTTAGTCAAGGATGTGTGTGAATAGATAGGAGAGTCTAATCTGGGCTGTTCCTGACAATTTAAGTTGTTTATTAAACCAAAAAGATGAATGTAAGCAAACTGACCAGCACAATGGTGGAGTACTGAGATTTCTTGATGTGCAATTAACATCATAATACATAGGATTTATATAGCAAAAATGTACAATTGAGTACATTATATTCACTCCACAGTCAAGTACTAGTGGTAGTATGTTACTTTTAGCCATATAGAGACATGACACATTAATGTGCGTATGCAGCCTTTCCATCCATTACAATCACGCTAATACATTTATTGTTGTTAAGGTGGGTGGCATGTCTTGCTCAATGACACAATGGTAGTATAAATTGGGCAGGGGTCGAACCACCAACCAACAGAGTTGAATCTATACCACAGCTATACAGCCTGTCTGACCAACACATAACCATTACATAGATAAGGTGAGTAACGTGTCTTGCCGAAGTACACATATCAGTATGAACCAGATGAGGATGAAACTACCAACCTTCTGAGCAACAGCTACCTATAATCTCACATGCTATTTTACAATTATTGACTTCTTGCTAGTCTCTAAACACCGACGGGTCTTTTTTTTCATATTTTGAACAACTCCATGTCAATAGAATAGTGTGTTCACATACTAACACATGTTTTAAAAGGTCCACTACATTCACCAGTGTCATTACGTATAGGCCTCTTCCTCATTTTCCTTTGTACGACCACCATTAAACGCTCACCACAGTATCGAGCTCCCATCTCCTAATGACAAAATAGACAAAGAGAATAATCAACACTCGCCCCCATCTCCACGGCTTTCTTCTGTCCGCCTATTGTATACCTTCTATCCATTTTCCATAGTCATTTGGATAAAATAAAGGGATTCTTCTCCATCTATGCTCATGTGCAAGAAGAAAGTATATATTAACACTATGAGGAATATGCATTTTCTGTTGTGTGCCTTTTTTGTGTTGCCTTGTGTGTCCCCAGCTTATGTGTGCGTGTTTGTGCATGAAGACCACAGACGAGATGCAATAATTGAAGGCCCTCCTGCTGATTTCACACAATCAGCGGTGGCCACACTGGAGGTGATGAAAGTGAATCAAAGACTGAAGGCAGAGTTGGTTTTTAAAAGGCTTTTCAGAGGCCACCCTGTACCTCAATTATCCCTACAATGGCTTATTAATACCTTGGCCACCGTTCAATTCTTTTTCTTCCCTTCCCGTCTTTCTACATAACAGAGCCGGCCATACAAGCATTACATTTCCTTTAACCCGATCAGGGCAGGACTGGGACAAATTTTGGCCCTGGAATTATTTTCTCTCATTCGGCCCTCTACAAACACCCCTGTATATATTCTGTATTTTTAAAGTTAAAAAAAAAAATATATATATATATTTAGTAAAAATTGATTTAGTATGGTCTGTAAAACAGTAGTGAAGATTTGGTATAAGTAACCTAATCTACTGCTCTAGAAATAAAACAGGGATTATTGGAAAAAAAACAGAGCAACACAGGGACCAGGAGTAAAAAAGACTAAACCGGGACTAAACTAGGTCAGAACCAGATCTAACGTCACTTTATCAGGAGGACTAAGCAGCCCACTGCACATCCAATCCAAACTCCCAAACAGAACAGACTCCAGAGTACCACCAGAACCAGCCTACTGTACTGTTTTAAATGTTCATGACATTACCCACATGATCCCTGATGAGATGCACTGTAGAGTAAACATTCTAATTTGGACCAGTATTTGTAGCAGGTTAATGCTTTATACTAAAAACTAACTGACTTACTTTAAACTGTTATTGGCTCTGAATCCTGTTTAGACTTGGTCTTATCCAGGATGCAGAGAGTCAGGATTCACACATCGCTAATGTGTCCACATAAAAACATTGTTTATGAATTAATTATCCTTTTAGTGTGACTTCTCCATTAGTTTTTTTCCCTATGCATATTCAGTCAGGTAGTGAGAGGTGGGACTAAAAGTGAAGTGTCCAATCAGAATCACTCAAAGGAAGTGAGAAGGAGTACATGCTGTTGACAGATGATAGACAGTGGCTGAGAAGGAGTATCTCTAGAAGAAATGGCCGTAGCTACAACCAAGCCACGATACTAAAAGCAAACTCGAAAACAGCCCAGGGGCCGACATGAAGGGAGGGGCTCGGGCGTGCACTGTAAAATAAAAGTAACTGCACACGAACAACAAACGTTAAAACGCGTCCAACTGGCCCAAAGGTATGTCGGCCCGCCAGGAAAGGTCCCAGTGCTCCCTATGGCCAGTCCAGCCCTGAACCCTATCCATCCCAGAGTGGAGTCTTGATGTAAACCAGCATACCAAGATGAAACCAAATCTAAATCATATCTAAACAAGGACTAAACCTGAAGTATGTGTAAAGTAGCCCCAGGACCTAACCCAAGAATGGTGTAAACCAGGTCTAAGCCGAGGCGAAAAAGGTAATACTTCTAAAATACTTCTAAGCAAAATTAGGTCTAAAAACCAGGACTAAACCAGGTCGAAACCAGGTCTGAAAACAAAGGACTAATGATGTAAACCAGGAATAAACAGGTCTAAGCCAGGCTTCCACATACTCTAAACCAGGTCTAAACTATGACTGAACAAGATAAGACCAGGTTTAAACCAGGACCAAGTAAAAACAAAAATAATCTTATGCTTATGTTACACCAAACCTTAATGTTGGTCATTACTAAGCCAGCCCTACATACCATCCTGCACGTCCTACTAAAATCCCTTTCACTCTCCTCTATGTCCTTCATATTTTTTAAAACCCACTGCCCTTTGGCTTCATATCTCGCCCAGATCTCTGTCACTGCACCCCCTTCTCACACTCCTCCTTCCCTGCTCCCAATCTGCCCCTCGCTTTCTCTCCCATCTCCCCACCTTTTTTTTAATCCTTTTTAATGAAACCGCGGACCCTTACTGCCAGCGGAGGTGATCCTCATTCCCCAGTCCCAGTGAGCGCTGATTGTCTGTCTGTGCAGAATGGGCCGGGCAAGTCGACTGAATAGGATAGATGAGTCCGTATTGGGCCAAGCCGCTTTAATTCACATAATACTGCTTCTTCTGCTTCTGTGCTATCATGCCTATTTTCCATTTGCCTATAATTCTTTTGATATGATATTGATGAATACAGCCTCATTACCCAAAAAGTGTGGGTTCTAGTAATTAATTGTCTGGCGTTTTGGCGCCAACCCAACGTATGCACACGGTGTACATTTTTCCGTATCACCTCGTGCACAGGTAAAGGCATTGCGATGAAGGGCAGTCTTGTAGGAAGAGAAGAAAGATAAAATGAAAACGGATGCCATAGCAGCGTATATGTTATTATCCACAACAACACCAGTCACGTTTGATGTCGCCACCGTCATTTTCCCCCGTTCGCACCTATAGCTCGATCTAGCCAGAGAGGAGTTTCCAGGATCACAAGCGACACGGGGAGAAAATATTGAATCAATGCTTCTGCCCGGCTTTTGAAAGCAGGGTTAGCGTTTGATGCTGGCTGAAAGAAAAGGAAAGAATGCAGAAACAGTCGCACTCTCTCCGAACACCCCTCCCATCATGCATTGCTTTCTTTCCCTCCGTTTTTTCACACCTTCGCTTTGCACTTGCTTACCGCTGTCATCGTCTCATTTAGCCTGTCTAAAAATATAGCCTTCCCTCCTCTAGATGTAAAAAGGGGTAGAAATTTCGACATGTGTGTTACCGTTTTCATCTCCGAGGCGGGAAGGAGAAAGGGAGGAGGGAATCTTGGGGGAAATCAGGTGTCTTAATGACAGCCCGAGTGTGCAGGGTACGGGTAATGCGCAGCGCCGGCATTTGCAGTACACGCATTAAATTATTCACATCAAAAACTCATTGTTTGTTACCTGACAGAGGCGCGAAGAGAGGTGGAAGGATGATGGAAAAGCGAGATGAATTAAACATCAGGAAGACAGAGTGCCTCAGAGAGAGAGAGAGAAAGAGAGAGAAAGAGAGAGAGAGAAATGCAAAGGGACCAAAGACACAGAAAGAGACAGGCTGCTTTCAAATGGGATGTTTATAACCTAAAGATGTACTCATGTCTGTGCAATGTGAAAGTATATGTATATGTATTTACATGCATGTTTTTATGATAATGAAGAAGGCTGTTTATGGGACCCGCCTATTATCTCGCCACCAATGACAGGCAGTCAGGATGCACATCAGCAAGTCAAAACAGGAAGTGAGCGGTGGCAGACACATTCTGAACAGGACTGGAACTGCTTCTAGATCTTAAACATTTCAAGTCTGAGATTCATCCTTGCCTTTCAGAGGTCTTTCTCATTAGGGTCATTACATGTTAATTACCAGTGTAGTTACTTTTGTAGTGGCATTAAAATTTGATAGTAAAATGTTCTCATACTACAAAAATATTACAATAAAATATTTTGTACAGCATAAAGACATTGATATCCAACACTCTTCAGTTCACCGTTGTAATGTGAATAAATTTGCATTAATCTTCTCTGATCTCTTGACCCCCGACTACAAGGTCAGAACACTCAAAGATTTAACACTAGTTAACAATGCTGGGAGAATTGAGTTTGATTAGGAAAGACATTAGCAGCAAGTCTAGCAAATGAATGTTTTAAGTATTCGTTAAATATGGATTAGATTTAATACTTGATGAAGTACAAAGATAATAGGTTGTTTCACAGAAACATAATGTAACACTTTACAATGTAGAGTAATTAAAACATTATGCTAAGTTGTATTATGTGAATCTCTGACACAGAAATTAAAAATAGATTATAGTGTGTGTCTGAATGTGTATCCTCTTGATTGGAAAGCTTAAAGCGAGAGGGGCAGCGCACAGGGAAAAACATGCATTTATCAGAGGGTGATTAAGTTTAAGGCAATGATTCACTAAATATTTAACAGCTTTGCTTGGTGCAAAGTATATCATGAATTATAAATGGCAATGAGGAGCATGTCTTGATGTAAGACAGTGTTTAAAGACTTAACCTACAATGAGGGAAGAGCAATTACTATTGTAATAAATGAGCGTGGGCTCTATTCGTTATTTCTAATTAATTTCTGAGGACGATCACGATGGGGGAGACGCAGGACACAGCCACGTCCATTTGTCTCTGACACTTTGGGCCCTTGTCCTTGATAAATGAACTCTGCTCTAAGTGACACAAAAGCACACATGCACATCTGAGGTTTGTACATGTGATTCAAGTGCGTGCACAGTGCAATTTGTGCACATTTAGTTCCACAACAAGTCATTTTTAAACCTGAATACTGTAAACACTATGTGTATGATTCCACTGTCTATTTGCATGTGTAACTGCCTGTAGTATTACATTTATCTGTGGAAGTCAGATCCTCCATGACAAATGCTTAGCCTTTGGTCCCACTCAAACTATTACCTCCCAAACCAATCCAACTTATGTTGCACCATGTTTCCGTCCCCTCGATTTTAAGGCTACAATGCCTCCCAGCAATTTCCTCAGATTTTATTAGCTGGGTGTAACGGGGGGGACCTTGATGCACTGGTTTTTCAACTTTCACTGCACATTACTTGATGTCCTATCACCGGGGAAGAGAGAGGATAGAGGTGTGTGTATGGGTCCTATATTTAAAGTCACTGGAGCATTGCATGTGTAGTGCTCTGAAATATTGATGAGTAAGCAAAAACACTCAGCGTCCTATCACTTTCGCTGAATGGAAGTCACAAGGAAGAAGGATGATGCCGTCGCTCCTGTTGTGTTCTTTTTTTTTTCTTTTTTTTTCGTCAGGCTGTAAGCATTTTAACTGTCAATGGAGGTAATTCACTTTTGTAGAAATGGCCGACAAGTGCAGCCAAATGTCCAGTGATTAGCCATTATGTGTAAGAGCGGGTGTAGGAAATAATGGACAGTTTCTATCAGTCAGTCCTGTGTCTATATATCACTCCCAAAAAAGAAATTGATACATATTAATCCAGTGCAGTGATCTCTCAACACCTCTGATTTGTATTATTCATTACATTATTCCATCTGATGCTCAGTATACATAAAGCATGAAGGCCCTAAAAAATCAGCATAAAAATTTCAAAATTGCGAAGAAACACTTTTCCCCTGCACTCGTTTGCATCTAAAGAAAACCTTTCTTTTATTCATTCTTCCGCTCTTGTTTAATTGATTATTTGTCTTTTTTCATTTCATTTCACAAGCCTCTTGCCTTTAGTGGAGTTCAGACAGTTGAATGGCTGGTTTCAGTGGCTCGTGGGGCTGTACGCCAATGTTAAGCCTATCTGGTTTGTCTGTGTGTAGTCGGTATTGATCCCCGGCTAAGACATTAGATCTGTACGTCATGTCAAGGGTTTGGTGACCTCTGCAGCTCCTCTCCAAGTGATAGCTTTGATAAGCCCCATCCTGCTCTCTGTTCTATATAGAGCGGTGCCCTAACCTTTAGCCCGACTCTGTGTTTGAGCCTGACCTTTCTTTCATGTCTAATACACACCACGTGCCCGGCCCACCGCCTGACAACACTACAAAAAAGAGAAGATCATAATTAGTTAAAATGACTTGAATTGATAATATTAATCTTGATTTAAGTTGTTTTGACTAGTTGTTATGTACTTATTAGGCCTAGATTATTGGACTTTTCAATGTAATTCTGACTTTGTCTTATTTCAAGTCAGATTATCTTTTACTAATCATAATGACTTTTTTGTTGTAAATTAGTTATTTTTCAAGTTTCTCTAAGGCGCCACAATTCTTCAAAGTTCTTTTAAAAAAATAAAAAAAAAACTCAAATCAATCATTCATATTCTGATTTGAAGTCATTTCAACTAATGTAGATATTCCTTTTTTCAGTGCAACACACTCATTGAGACCTACACTGTTGTACCCCCAAACACACAGACTTACACACATCTACACCACGCACACACACCATCAACACCCCTGAAGCACCAACTCCCATGGAACCTTATTAAAACCACCTTCAGTGCGAACGGGGGGAACTTCTCAAAGTCTCCATAACTTGTATAATGTCTTGTATGAATAATGTTTTCTTTCTCTTCATTTCCTCGCCTTCAATCGTTAATGCATAAAAAGCCTGACTCGCACCAAAAGACACAAAGTCCACTCGCCACTGATAGGCATTTCTTATTTACTAAAGGCACCAGTGAGGCCAGCATACACTGTATTGAGCCAAGTACACATTATCACAGACTGCATGTATACACACGGGCTGACTACATAGACGCACAAACACACACATTTTGTTTGATGTTTGCCAATCATCCCAATCCCTTACAGCTTGCCCTTCCCCTCCTTCCAAATAGTAGTCTTCATTAATTAAAAAAGAAAAGGCAGCATTATTACAATTCTCTTTGCTTGGGCCTTGATGTATTAGAAGGGGGTGTGTGCTGTTTTGTGGCTTTTCAAGAGTTGGCTTTCATCATCGTCGTAAGATTCCCCATGGCTTTGCCTTAGACCGCCATCAAACTTCCCTTCCCTTCCTTTTGTCTTTTCATACAATGAGGAGATGAAGTTTGGGAAAGTTACTCTAGCCCAACGGCATCCTTTTTAGCGGCTAATGCCCTTCCCAACTGGTAGCAAACTAACAGCCCACTAGCAGCAAGCCCAACCGCTGGCAAAGTCGGGCAATGTTATTAGCTCACCAGCTTTTTGCGAGCTTAGCTGATGGCCGGAATTAGTGTTAGCTTAAAGCGGCCAAATGCTTTTGTATTGTTAGTGTTGTTTACTTGTGTACTTTAGTCTTTGCACATAATTTACAGTTTGATTCAATTCAGTTTATTTTTTAGCATTTTTATATAAAATATGTAGAGGGTATAACTTAAAAACAATGTTACTTAAGTAGAAGTAAAAGTATGTATGGAAGAAAAATGTCTTCTAGTTCTGATTATATGCATCAGTTATTTTACCAATATTTAATGTCTCCGGTTGTAATGGAAAATTCACAGCAATAATAAAATAAATAGGAATAAAAAAATAAAAAGCATGCACACAGAAAGTGCAAAATGTATTTGGAACACCAGTGTAATAAGTCCACAGGTCTGAAGTGGTGACGAGACAGGAAGTAAAAACATGTGAGAAAGTGCACTTTGTTTATTAGACCTAAACTTATTAGTGTCTCCTTAATGCCTCCCGGTGCAGATGGCATTAAGAAACAGGGTAATGATGATTTGTGTTATTCTCTCAGCCAAACACAGGCAGAGGAGCGCACTTATTCCACATGAGTGTTATAATTGGCACCTTATTGCATTAGGCCAGAATGCACTGTGTGATTTCCTGGGTGTCATTTTTGACTAATGGATTCTTAAGAATAGTAATCTAATCTCTGTCATTATTCCATCTCCGCTGCTCTCAGGACAAAAAAAGAAAGAAAGAGATCAGTTGTGTTTTAGAAGCGAAGGAGTTTTAGTCGCGGATGTGTTGGAGCATGTTGCAAATTAATCGGCACACCTTGTAAACAAGAGCGACCAGAAATCAATTTGGCTGAGTGAAGGACTACACTCTCAGGGCTTTTAGTATCCACATGAAGTTATTTGGACTTGAAAGTTTAAGAGATTAAGACAGATGAAGAAACTTTGCCATATGCACAGTTATTTGTCAGTATATCACCAGTTTGTGCAATGAAAACATTTATTTGACCAAGTTTATAATTGGAATAACAGTATAACAATATTTGGGCATACACATTTTTCAAATGTAAATCCGGAAGAAAATAGTCTCCCAATATACTTAATTGGGAGTAAATTAGCACCAAGCCAAGAGTAAAGTGAGGACTAAATCTAATTTATATTTTATTTAAGATTTTATGATTTTTCAAAGCATGAAACCAGTAACTTTAAATTGAGACAAAATGAGAAAGAATAAACATACAAAAGAAAACACAAAGAAAATCAAGCACAGTCCTAGAGTATTTAAGTATCACATTAACAAACATAGCAGGCGGAATTGAGGAGAAATACTGTCTTTTAACAAACACCCAAACACAGAAAACCCACATCTTTTAAAATGTTGCCAATGAACCTTACAGAGTACATCTTACTGTTTCTATATTGATAAAGTACAAAATGGCGTGTACCAAGGGTGGATTTTGTGACTTCCACTTGAGAAGGATGGCCCGCCTAACTAGAAGTGTTACAATCGGATTTTTTTTATATGTTTTGGCACTAAAGGTGTAAACGTTACTCCCAACAAAGCAGTAATAGCAGATGGTTCATTGATGAAGCAATTTGTGATATTATATTGAATATGTTCAACCTAAAACTCTGCAGATATGGGCATGACCAAAGCATATGAACATAAGTTGCTGGGAACTTTAGGCATCTTTCTCAGATTGAATCAACATCAGCATAAAATTTAGACAGACTAATTTTCGTCAACTGGTAGCGATGGAGAATTTTACACTGAATCAGCTCATGTCTTGAGTGAGGAAGAGTGAACTGGTTTTTGTACTTACGGTATGAAGTGCGCCCATTAACAGTGCGTTGTTGTTTCCTGTTATCATAAAAATAAGCAGTCTGAATTGGTCTTGGGCCCTTATTAGTGGCTACATAGTGATTCCGAGTGTGTATTTCTGGTTTTGCTGTTATACCGTAATTACGATCTCTCAGTGCGCTTTGTGTCATCTAATTCTGCCTAAAAACCTGGACCTCTGCACCACTGCCCCCCCCCCCCCTTCCATTTCCTACATACCTTGATCCCAGTGTTGTGTCACTAATAGAGGTGATGTACTGTTTATTTTATTGATCATCTTTTTTTATCCAGGCATCAATGCAGGGTTTGCTCAATGGCATGCACGTTCCCTTTATCAAAACAGACACTGGACCTCTGCTTTGAAGCTTTCATCAGGCAAAAACACCCATTATGGTGTCTGACTGGCTGGCTTGCTTGCAGAAAAAATAAATAGTGCTGGTGGTGTTCCCCTGACACACAACATCCCAATTATGCCTAACACACAGACGGGAATACAGGTCACAAAATAGATACACATGAGGCTACCATCACATAGCTTTGTTTCATGCTTTCACATATTTTTTCAAAACCGTCTCAAGGAATTTACTGTGATTTTGTTCTCCGTAAATAAGCCAGTCCCACAAAATAATGTATACATACATATTTGGATCTTGTCTTTGAGGCGATATTATGTCAGCTTTTTCATTTGGTTTCCCTCTACATTAGCATTACTTTTACTATAATGTGAAATTGCTTTATTTATTCTAAACATCTATATTTCATATTGCCAACTTATGACCACAGCCAATGCAAAAGAAAGTAGTAGCAAGGTCTTCATCTATTTCCATAGAAAGGTGAAATTTTCAGCTCACGAGAAGATCAGTGCCTCATCATCTCTCAAACATCTGTGAAGGAAACATAACCCTGGTTATGCTTTTTGATGTGGATCAACATTATAACATGATAGAAAGCTGTATGAAGAGACTGTAAATTTACCATGGTGAATGAATCAGCCCTGGTGGTATCCCAGATGTACCCCATCTGAAGCCCATAGTTACTGGCATATAGGCTTTTGTCACTTGTGGCCCAACAGGAAGATGAATGTATGATTATTGAAATAGTTTTAAAGGACAATTCTTTATATGTTGTTTTCAGCTAGAAAAAGTCCATTGTTTTATATTGCATCATGCATTTTCTGGAGGAAAGTGTGAATAGAGGATGGTCCACTGGTCAGTCGAGTGTCCTCTACTACACATACTACACATACACACACAAATAAACAGACTCAACTCACAGGAGAGAGAGCCAGCCTGCCACACCACACTGCCACTGCGCACCTTCCTGACATGTCTTATCACCCCTCCCCACATCTACCCTGCAGACCCCACACCCCCCCCGGGGGGGGGGGGGGGGGCCCGCCGGGGGGGGGGGGCGGGGGCGGGGGGGGGGGGGGGG
>JAVQKC010068322.1:0-19122 GCA_036025475.1 Philypnodon macrostomus
AGAGCTAATCAATCACCTGGGTCAGAGCTAATCAATCACCTGGGTCAGAGCTAATCAATCACCTGGGTCAGAGCTAATCAATCACCTGGGTCAGAGCTAATCAATCACCTAATCCACAAATGGGCAGTGCCTGGTAGAGACAGAGGGGCTGGCAAAGGTTTGGGGGTGAATGTGGCTTCAGTGTTTAGTTACTCTTTAAGTCTATGCCGCATACACAAGCTACAAAATATCAACTCAAAGTATTTAGTCAGTTACTCTGGGCAATGTAACAGAATACATATTTAGTATTTGTAACTAAATACATCTGAAAAGTATTCTTCCCAACACTGTACAGAATACAGATGTGTTGGTGCTTGAAGGTGACATTAGTGAACCCTGGCGTGTACGGTCAGGGAGAGTCCCCGGTGAACTGCTCCATATTCAGCTTTAAAGTGGCCGCTCCTGTTCCTCCGGTCCGACCAGAGACGGCACCGCTCTGAACAATGTTATGACGTGTTCGTGAGCTTAGTCAGGACAGAAACACTCGTATCTCCAAAGGTATCTCCACAGTTATGTACAGGAAGAAACGAAGGGGGTTGGGTTGTCTGATTTAATTTAATCGCGCACTGGGAAGTACATGGGGAAAGTCAGAGGTTGCTAGCTGGTGACGCTAACTGCCAAAAACTCTGTCAATTACTTAAAATACATACATATATTGTTATAGCTATGTTCCCAGCACATTGAAAAAGAGATTTTGAATAAGGCACTAATGTAATGTCAAAATTATGCACTGGAACAAGTACAAGTCAAAGATGTTTTTGGTCAAGATAATACTTATTTTACAGATAAAACTATATTTTAGAAATCTAACTGATGAGATGGTTCTAGCCCAGTTATTCTCAAACGTTTCACACCAAGTACCACCTCAGGAAATACCACCTAGGACAAACCCGCATCTAAACACGACTAAATTAGGTCTTAATTGGGTGTAATCCAGGACTAAACTAGCTCTAAATCATGTCTAAACTAGAGATAAACAATGACTTATTCAGTTCTGAATCAGTTCTACTAAACCAGGTCTAAACCACAGGCCCATGCAAGAACCACCAGACCACCAGACAGAACCCACGTACCACCAGACAGAACCCACGTACCACCAGACCACCGGACAGAACCCATGTACCACAGTTTTAGAACCAATGTTCTAGCCTATAACTAAGCCACGTGATGGAATCCCTTCTCTTTAACTGTATAGAAGTCCATCAAAATAAAGTGCAATTTTTAACTGTGCTTACAACTACATAAGATCAAAATAATTTAAAATGTTTATTACTATGTTCAAAAAGTCTATCATGAAAAGCTTTGCTCTGTTTTGACAAGTGTTTTTATGTGTTTTTTCAGGACTGTACAAGAAATCGGGCAAGTTAGTATTTCTTGGCCTGGACAATGCTGGCAAAACGACGCTACTGCACATGCTCAAAGATGACAGATTGGGACAGCATGTGCCCACTCTACATCCAAGTGAGACATCATTCACACATGCTCCATCAGCCATTTAAGTGACACACAGAAATATTATGATTCAAAAAATACAATAAAACAAAAATCTCCCCAAAAAGACTGACTGACATCTATTGAGACCTGGATATACCCTCACTGGTTAGGTAGATAAAGTGGGTTTCTGAGCAAATGGCATCAAAAGGCTTTTTCACCCACTGAACTGCCATTCACTGGACATTTCTTTCTTTTTCAAACCATTTTTGTAAACCCTAGACTTGAGATGGTTGTATGTGAAGTGTCCACCTGGCAGGGCTCTTAAGTCTTCATTGTCAAGTATTCAGTGTTGATTATAAAAGTCCATTGAACCAGGTTATGTTATTTTGCATTTTAGAAGTATTCTGTAATTTCACCTGAAAGTCAACTATCCTTAACTATGACCAGTACATGACTAAATCCATCGGCTTAATGCAATGTGATGGGGGGGATTAGCTATTTGAACATAAAGACCGGTGAATGAACTACATCATAAAGTGGCTAGTGGGTGTATGGTAATTCTAAAGCATATATGTGGATACTAGGTGTGGGCGATTTTGGCTGACACATTTTTTGTCTACTGCCATCAATGTACATCCAATCCAATGCTCATCATAATACTTAATGCAATTTATTTTTCTTTTAAATAAAATGAACACTGGCATTGTTACAGTAAAAATTACGGTGAAGAGAAGAATCTACCATATTTTCCGGACTGTAAGTTTCATAGTTGGTCTGGTCCTGTGACTTAGTCAATTGTGACTCATATCAAAATATATTTAATGTTTATGGTTTGCAAACTTTCACACCACCATGATTAAATACAGACTATCAGACTTTCTGCGACTGCCGTTGCCGTGACAGTGGGGGCGTGTCTCAGGAAGAGCATTGTTTTGGTTTCATGTGGAGAAATGCTTCAACTTTAGAGGCTTTTTCTACAGTTAAAACACACAGATATAATCACAAAACAAGCAGATGATAAAGAGAGATTGTAGTAAGGATAGAAAGTTCATACTAAAGGATAATGCACTGTTTAGGAGCTGTTTATTTCACTATATTATCCCATATTAAACTATCGGCTACACAGGAGCCTGCTACTGTAGTGGAGGATTAAGGCTCTTAAACACGTGAGTCTGATGTATTCATAGTCCGGAAAATACAGTAAATTAATGCACTGTCTCACGATTCAGCGATCTTCTCAGATTAACAGATTGTCATTACTTCACGGTTCGATCCTTAATCGCCCGCCCCAAGTGGACACTTTGAAATGCCTTTGTCTTTGCTTCTGTTTTCGTTATAAATAATTGTGTTTCCTGTACGTGGAATAAAAAGTGGTGGTGTGCCCACAGTCTTCTTTACAAATTTGCACCGAGGCGTTTACATTGTTTAAAAGGGAACAGCGCGTCTCAGAATAGCTGACTGTACCAAGTCACTTTGGGCTGTCCTTGGCTTTGCTTCCAACAGTGTATAGTTGCTAAAAGTAGGATCTTCCCGTGGGCAGAAATGAGAATCAAAACCCAAAACGCCAATGAGCTCTCAAATGAAGCATGTTTTTATAGAGTATTATAGAGTATTTAGGATAGTCTAAACAAATCAGAACTCAAACTACCAATGAAAGCTTCAAGTAAATTTTTTATTTAAGCCATATTTGAGATTATCCGAAAACAATAGAATTAATGAGTCAGATATTATATTTACATCATCATCATAAAGAATCTATTTACAGTCTTCTTCAATGCTTCCAGACAGGTTTAAAATGTGTTCTGAAGTGAATCTTGGTTGTTCTATCCCTTATAAATTACTACATAATAGACACCGATTATTATCTTACATTGTTCACAGTAGTGATGCACAGATATATCGACCGAATTTTGACTATATCGGTATCGGCCTCTACAGTTGAACAATGTTACTTTGTTGTTCTTGAAGGATCAGAAAGAAAAGACCATTGGAAAAACTTTAATTCAGGGTGACAAAGTCTAATACAATTATTATTTATGCATTAATAAATACAATTAAAGCTGTTAATTACATTAGACATTACATTATTTTCAAAGCTAAAACATGTTTATCAGTATCCAGAAGTTTCATATCGGTGCATCTTTCCTGTAAATGTAAATGTTAATGCCTTGTCTTTGGCAGCCTCTGAAGAGCTGACGATCGCTGGGATGACCTTCACCACGTTCGATCTCGGAGGCCACGCACAAGGTGAGGCTTCACGGTCTGTGCTTATTTGTTTATGGTTTTTTGGAACCATAAAATAATGCTAACAATTCATACATGAGCTGGAATAAGTGTAATATTGGGTCACATCACATTGGGTCACACCACAAGCCCATCCAACAGGTGTTTACCACTCCCCCAAGTATCAGCCTATAAATCTCAGCCCACCCACCTTTCTAACCAGAACTGAAGAAGTCTGCTGGATTGGCAGATGAAAGCTTTTCAACAATCAAAACCTTGTCCAGATGCCCTTTTCAACTTTCAGAATGACCTCTACCTGGATGAATGACAACCTTCACCGAAGAGCTATTTATGTTTACCTCCTAGTGCCTGGAAGCTATCAGTTCATTAATACAAGATAGAAAGTGAGAAAACAGACTAATAAGCATACTTAAGTCTGTATGCGACACATTTGTCTAATGAAGGTGCGAAGGTGATTTAGGTAAAATCATTTATTTTCATCATGTATATGCAATGTTTTGTTATAAATACACATGAACATGTTATACCATGTTTTCTACTCTACACATTAAATATCTGCAAAACTGAAATGAGCTTTAAAGGGGTTATATATACAGGATTTTTAGCAAAAAATAACTAATAAATAGAGAAATAGAGAATAAAAAGAAAACGTATGTGAACCCTTTGGGATTACTCGGATTTCTGCATAAATTGGTCATAAATGTGTCTGATCTTCATCTAAGTCACAACAATATGACAAATGGTGAGGCTCAGGTCCGGTCCGGCTCACTCTTCTACATATAGGACATTTAAATATTTGTATATACAGTCCAGATGAATCAATATCTATACATTACTTGTTGGCAACACAGCTCACAGTGACATGGCTAACGGACATGTTTTTGACAAGGATACTTGGAAAAAGCTGGTGAGAAAAACTCTGAAGTGTGTATTCTATGGCCCCTCTGTGTATATGTGCTATAGAGTAAATGGTTATGGGGAAAACTGACCAAAAAGCAATATTAATTTGACAAATATAAAAGTCTCACCTCACCAGGCTTATGTTCTCAAAGTCTTCAGCCGGTGAAGTGTTGTTGATTGCCTGGCTTGGTTCCATTCCTGCTGACACAAGAATGTTGGCAATTGTTCATGTAGAGAATTACTACCGCGCACAGCTTGTTTTCTGAGCTGAAATATGGAGATGAGAGGAGGAATGAGATGAAGAATATAATGTTCTTTTAGTTGGGGCTGGGAACATCAGGCTGAAAGAGGTACATGAATTTTTTGTGACGGCTGTAAACACATCAGACTCCATTCATCTCTTATATTATGATAGTAGCAGCTGTATCTGAAGTTAGACCGCAGACAAAAGCTCAATTACATGTTTTATTGTTTCATACGGAGGTAACCTTTGTATGGCTGAGTGAACAGCATTATACATTATTTTAATTGGCTGCTTTAGTGAATGAGTGAAATTGTATTCTAAAGGAGGTACAATGTTAATGTGTATTGACACCAGGGGATAGTAGTCAGACAAATGAATAATACTGAAATTATTTGAGAGAGACTGTGTTTGAGTGTTGATGAGGTGGTGATGGAGTAGAGGAGGATGAGATGGTTCTGTTGCAGAGGTGGTGATGGAGGAGAATGAGATGATTTAGCTGCTGGTGATGGGATGTTATGTTGATGAGGCGGTGATGGAGTGGAGGAGGATGAGATGGTTCTGTTGCAGAGGTGGTGATGGAGGACAATGAGATGATTTAGCTGCTGGTGATGGGATGTTATGTTGATGAGGCGGTGATGGAGTGGAGGAGGATGAGATGGTTCTGTTGCAGAGGTGGTGATGGAGGAGAATGAAATGATTAAGATGCTGGTGATGGGATGTCACAGATTGAGCTGGTTTTGTGGCTGAGGTGGTTAAAATTGTGATGGGGCAGAGGAAAGTGAGATGGTTTTGCTCAGGAGGTGATGGAGGATGGAGATGATTAGTTGAGGAAGTAATAATGGGGGCAATTAGATGGTTTTGCTTCTGTGATGATAGAAGGGGTGATAAGATGATTCTGCAGATAAAGTGATGGAAGTGAGAGGAGGTGATTGGGGGAGTGAAATAGTTCTGCTGAGTAGCTGGGACAGAGGAGACACAAGACCTGGTGAGATGGTGTTGAAGAGGTGCTGTTGCTAAGGACTTTATGGAGGACAGTGAGATGGCTTTGCTACTGGGGAGGTGATGAGGGAAAGTGAGATGATTCTGCTGCTGATGATGGAGGAGCGTAGGATGGTTATGGAGTTGAGGAGGTAGTAATGGGGAGAGATAGTTCTGCTATGGAGGTGATGGGACAAGGATTACAATTAAGGAGTTACTGTTAATGCTAATAACTTTATGGAGGGCAGTGGGATGGTTCTGCAGTTGAGGAGGTGAGAGAGTGCACACATAAAAGCTTCAGTTTTTAATATGTGTTTGCTGAGGTACTTTCAATAGAGTTAAGTATTAAAGTTTTTCATTGGACAGGTTTGTGTACTCTCATGATGAGTACTTTGTTTTTACCTGAGTAGAATACTGTGCCACATCCAGTAATTCATGAGGGCAATTGTGTATGTATCTGTCTGGCTCGAATTAGCAGAAGTTGTACTCTGGGGATGAACTAAGCGTCATATAATCATGACTTTTCCATGAGGCATGTTCTTTCTCAGAAAAGCTACACTTAATATTTAAACTGTTACCAACCAGAACCAGTTAGAACAGCCCTAGATGTGACCTGCTCAGTGAAAGGGAAAGCTGTTTACAGGCTTTGTACTCACTGGCTCAGAAGAAGCTAGAGTCGATTCAAAAATTAAGAGTAGTTTTTAGTCACAGCGCCTCTGAAGAGTTTGTAATCTCTGGACAGATGGTTCGGTAAAGAAATCAAACAGTTTTAGTGCGTTCATCTGACTTTATGGGGCTAAACTGGCACTGATCACGTACACGACGGCACGCCAGCCATTCTCAGATGTTTTGAAATAGAAGCATGTTCTTATAGCAAAGGGCAGATGGACATTTTGGGGTGAATGGAAATAAACTGCTCTTCACAAAAGCAGCTGCAGATCAGGGGTAATTGTATTTTGCCTGATCGCGCCGTGACTAGAGCTTTATTTTATAACAGAGGCTTCTCTGTCTCTCCTTTTGTGTGAAATGTCTTGGAATTAATTGCATTCACTGAGATTTCCAGGCATTTGACAGTTACGAGCCATGTTAGAAGCAGAAGATAAGCAGAAATAGTTGTAAATCTTAAAAGTGTGCTTTAAAGCTTTAACTCCAGTCACACTTGTACTGATTCCACTTTCCTCCCACTGTTTCATCAGTGGTTGCTTACATCTTTCTGTCTTTTCTTGCTTATGCCAGACAAACTCATTAATGTTAAAATTAGGTTCGTGGAGCTAAAACAAACGTATTTTTCCAAACTCCTGAAAATCCATCGTCTACTGCTCCCACTGATCCGTCCGATTGTCACCACTGGTGGTGCGAACAAATCCATCCATCCATCCATTTTCTTCCGCTTGTCCGAAACCGGGTCGTGGAGGCAGCAGTCTAAGCAGGGAACTCCCACCTTCGACCGCCGCCCGATCCACATTGCACCATGGTACCTCCCGTGGGTGGAGGGGTGAACAAATCATATGGCAGTATTGTCATGAGTAGGCGGGCTTTAGGTTTGCCAACAACAAGCCTTTTAGCAAAACTTATTGGCAACATGGGGACCCTGAAAAACATAATTATCACATTATCACAAAGCTATTATTTATTGAATTAATTTTCTAATTTAGCAGTTCTTGTGTTGCTACATCATTAGTCTTAGTCCCTCCTCTTTTTGGACGTTTTCCCAGATCGATTGTGCAGAATGCAAGATAGTGCAGAACTGGCTTTTGCAGGTTAGATCCAGATCTGCTTGCAATCTGTAACATATAACATATTATATACAAAATATAACACAAAAGCCCTACAGATAATTATTTTGAAAGCAATGCTACATTACTGCATGTATAACCCTTGCTTCAGAATAATGTACTGTGCTTGCTAAGCTTTCATCCTTGCTTAGCAACAGTGTTTGCCGAGAAAACCAACATCCAGATCAGGGTAGCAGGACTCTTAGGTACATGTACATTGACTTTGAGCCTAATAGCTGTTATATACATCAATAAAGAACTGTATAGACTGTATATTATTAACTTGATGTCGATATAAAGCTGACCGTGGTGCTGAACTTGGAGCAGAGGTAAAAAGCTGTTAGTGACTCATAGGTTTCAGTAAATCATAAACCAATTATATTGAAGCAGGCAGTGTACAGGGGCCAATGTTTCTTTACTTATAGTGTTACCATCAATGGCAGACCTCTGTTGTACCAATCCAATCCAAAGTCAGATCAATACAAAGTGGCTGTGGAGTATAAATAAATAACTAGGCTGAATAAATGTTGTAATTATACTCAGTGAAACAAATTTAATTTAATGAGTTTTGAAAGAATGGGAGACGCAAGAGTGTTTTTTATTCAGCACAATCCCAGCCATGCACTCATCCATCATTTTGACAGTCTCCAACATAAAGATTAAAACCATGGTCTGCACCACTGTACATGAGGTCTTACTTAAGCTTACAGTATGTGACAAGCAAAGCAGTAAGGTGAATCCCAGCAAGAGTATGAATATGATTGTTGGACATAACCAGTGATATAAAAGCATTTGCTGTTTAATGAAAATCTGATTTGACTCGACACACACAAAAAACGCACACACACATGCACACACACACACACACACACACACACACACAAATGCACTGAGTATTACTTTTCACATACAGTCTAATCCGTTAGACCACAACCCCACCCAAGTAAATAGTGCCTTGTCAAAAATATTGGTATATCACATTTAAAAGAACTCAGTACAATTCATATGCATTATTATTCATTGTTACATGTTACAGTTATGGACACTGCATTTCACATAAATTATTATATCACATAGTACATCTCCCTGGTCGGAACCAACAGAACCAACTGTTGTGCTTTACCTCCCATATGACCCATTACTGTCATATATTACATTACATGATTTATCAGAAAAAAATTATTAAGTACCAGGACATACCCCGTCCTTAGACCCTCCATCGCGGTCAAGAAACACTCCAAAAAAAGAGAGAAACCTTAGGGAGAACCACTAGAGGGATCCACTCCCAGGACATGCTAAGAGAGTTCACTGTGTGTGGATAGATGCAGCAGGTTTAGGGGAACATCCAGATGAATGGGGAGATGCAGCAGGTTTGGCTGGGGGAGGGGGGATCCAGATGAGAAAAAGAACACAGCTAAGGCTAAATGTCATCTAACATGGGACATCTAACAGCAAGCCAGGCAACTGAAGCTGGGAGGTCCAAGAGGGGTCTAGGAGAGGTCCACTATCAGTGAATATATATATGAAAGGAGACAATGCTGTTCTCATAATCAACAAACACAGCAATCTTTTCAGGCCCAGACCTCAGAGAAAGATCCACTTATACCAATATCCCAGTGACCGCTTTGAGGGCTTGCTGTGATCTGTCCCTTCCCATTTAAAGACTCTCTGACCACTTCTAAAACCCACCCACTGTTCCCTGTGACCTGAACGTCGTAGTAAACGCCACATAATTAATCTTTTGGGATTGTCACCAATATTGTCATTACATCACGATAATGAACCTGTTTTATGTCATGAGACAGGACCAGTTTTGGATGTGCTGTGTCTGGGTCCAGAGTCAGATTTACTGCACATTTTTGTTTCATTTTCAGATCAGCCTCATAAGACTTCTTCAAGACTTCATTGAATGTTTTCTCCAGCTGATACAGAGATCTCAGCCCCTTCAAACAAATACAATATTTTTTTAGGTGAATCTTTGCAGAAAATGAAGATTCTGAGGATGGAGTTGTCTCAGTGCTCCTCTCCTCCTTCTCCAGCTCTTTGGTTAAGTCAAGACTCCCTCAAAGCACTGGACACCTCAGCTCCTGCTGCAGTCTCTCTGTCTGGTTCTCTCAATATTCTGCCTTCCTTCCTCCATCATTTGCCTGACCTCTGCTTTCCTCACTTCACATTCTTCTTGCATCAGAACTGCATCCTGATTTTTGTGGACTGAGTACTAACAAACGCCTGGTTGGTTTTACAGAACTGCTCTAAAGGTTTATACACATCCTGTCTTCCAGGTTTTTCACAGGGGGATCAGCTGATGACCTGTCAGAGCAGAAACTGTCAGATGAGTCTCACAATAGGGAACTAGACAAACCAAGACTTGGCTTGACAGCCTTTAGTTTTGTTCCACAGCAAATGTTACAGGAAACCTCTGGATCAGCAGCCTGTTCTTCAGAGCAGACATATGTCTCTGTTTGGTCTTGTCTGTTTTATTTTTAAGAGCAATCTGTTAATCTTTACCTGGGACCTACTGCTGAAACTATCTTTAGATGTGGACATAAACACTGGTTAGTTTGATCCCAGTAATCACTATTGCACGTTTTACATACATCCTGTCCACATGTGCTGACTAGGCCCATAAAGACATTTAGACAGATGGAGCAGACAGACTTATCTTCAGACAGCAGACAGCTCACAGCAGCCATGACTTCAATTTGAGGAGAAGGATACTAGGAAAAATACTATTAACCAATTTAACACAGGGAAATGTAGATTATTCACAGCCCAGGTAAGGTATGACGTGATGTGATATCAGTGGCTCAGCACAGGATTACTCAAACATGTCTCGGTTAGAGCCTGTTACATGTGTTTTATCAGTCTAGACTAATGACTTGTGGTGATCTGCACGTGTCTCCCACCTGACCTCACCTGCTCCACAACAGATGGATCTGCTGTTGCCCTGGGAAGCTCAAGCTGCTGTTTAAACAATTTAACCGACAGCAAAACCCTGGGATGTTTTACTCTTGGCTGCACAGTGGTGTTCATATTCTCATCCACATCAATGTCCCCTTGCCCAAGCTGCTCTGTGCTCTCTAGCAGATGGCTACAATCAGTCAACAAATGCCTCCAGACTTCTATTAGCTTAACTGATGAAGATAATAGTGTGTTTTTATGCTGCAAATGCTCCCTGCTAAAACCTTTATATAAAAGAAAGATACTTGTACAGTACCGCTGTGAGGTATCACTCTTTACGGCTCTTGCACTAACAGATGTGTAAGACATGTATTACACTTTACTGAAGATAACCACAAACTCTTTAGGAAATATGTTTTGGTTAGCATTTAGCTGATATCAGTTTGTATACGCTAATGGATCATGTCTGCAAGTAGTGCATTGTTTAAGTAATAAATCGTTGTTCACTCTATTGTGTAGCCATTACTGTGCTGTGCAGTGTAATGTACAATTCCAGAGTTGTTTTAGCTAGAGTTAGCCAATACTAGAAGCTCAGGGTAACAAAGAGCTTAACTGATTTGCACAATGATAGAGGATGAGAACGAGACAATTTTAATATCCATTGTTTGAAGTATTGTGAAGTGTGAATGCATGTTTATAGGCAGGTACCGGTAATTTGACTGACTGGTTACATTGTTATAGAGGATGTAGAGGCATGACCAAAATCACTGAAACCAAACCAAACTTTGTCTACGCCGTCCTCCCCGACAGCAAGGTGTATATCGGCCAAACGCCCCCATACGTTTGCCACAACTGCTATCTAAGGGTTTTTATATTGTTAACGAGCAATGAAGAGGTTACCTCTTTAGTGCCCCCTATAGAATAAAAGAGCAATGAAGTTTTAGGGAATTTTACATCCAGACAAATCAAAAAAGTCAAATAGACCCTTCCAATGTTTGTCATGGTTTGGGGGCGGGGCCTCTTAATTGCTCGTTAATATAAAAATCCTTAGATATCACATAATGTCTGATTAAGGTCCCGTTGGTGCCAGTTGTGGCAGACGTATGGGGCCGTTTCGCCGATATACACCTTGCTGTCGGGGACGACAGCACAGGCCTAGTTTACTAATAAAAGTCACTTGTTTTAGTCTGGTATCGATGAAAGTGACAGGAATGCTGACTAATTCAAATGAGGTTCACCATCATAAAACCTACAGCATTATACTACACTCACCACAAGCCAAAGAAAGCATGACTGAAGAAATGTAATTATGAAATAAAACCTATAAAATCTTACTTCACATGCATCAGCAGTACAGGTGGCAGGAGAGGAATTTTTATGATGCTCCACACCCCAAGACCGTTTGACTGAAGTTTTTTATTTATTTTGAAAGTCTGAGGGCCGAACTAAGATGAACTACTGTAAAGACAACATATAGACAAAGCTCATATGTACTTGATGACAGAAGAAGCTAACACACTAGAAACTTCAGTTATCACTAGGAGAAACGTTTATTACTGTGAGCTGTGGTAGTCATTTTTTGTAGATATGCTCCCCATCAGTTTATTCAAGTGTGTTAATTAGATATAGATATATATAGATAGATATAGATAGCTAGTGATGGCAGTGGCTCGGGTGGAAGAGCAGTTTATTCACTAACTGAGTGAAGTGGTTCACTTCCAGTTCCAATCAGTGCCTACTGCCACTGAAAATTCTCTTGATTTGTCCACAGCAACCAGATTTCTTAATCATACAGAGAAGGCATACGAAATTAATTTAGACATGTTTAATTTAGGCTTCATTTATGGGGCAGCTGTCTACTTTTGTCTAATTGTAGCACCGCCTCTGTACATTGATGCTGTTCATTCATGCGTGCAGTATGGCTACAGTGTGTATGTGAGTTAATGATGGACTTTGGGTACTAATAAATAATAATGTGAGCATATATAAATGACAATATAAATACATACATAACCTTTTTTAACATCATGTCACTACAGTACCAAATTCTGGCATAATGATTAAAAAAAGCTTAGTTTCCATATATCATTTCTTTGTTTCATATATGCATTTCTTTCAGTCTAAATAATATCTGGTTGATTACCTTTTTGACATTATATTTTACTATATTTAAAAAGAAAACAAAATATATAAAGATTTTAATTAAGGATCATGAAAGTTGGCTTGGAAAGTATCAAGGACATATTAATTTTTATCTCCAAAAAAATTATGTTGGAAACTGCCATGATTATCAGTCAGCTCACGCACAAGCCGCAGAGGGCTGGTTTTCATCCAACATGATTGCCTGTGTGCCTCTAGGTGCATTTAGCCATGTTCGCAGGGTTTGTGTGTGAATAACTGAATGTTATATAAAGAAATCCATGTTGAGAGAAGACCAAAAGGGTTCAATGAGTTTTTATGGATTTACGCTCCCTTACACCACATTGCCAGTATCACTTCATCTCTGAGTGGGTTTGACATTACATAATACATACATTGCCTGCCTCAGAACACAAATGTGGTGAGTGTGAAGTCTTTGAAGTGCAATTACTTTCTTCCAGCTCTGAAAACAGTCATCAAGGCTCAAGCACAGTATTGGATCCAGCCTGGATGAAGTGAACGCTTAAGGCTGGAGGAAAGTGTGATTAGAGATGGTGGTGTAACAAAAAAGTGAAGGTTATTGTGGAGCGGAAGGTCTCAGAGGCTTTAAGGTCAAAGGTTACAGAATTATTGAAAAAACAGGCAACTAAGAAAGTGAAAAGTAGTTCTGGTTTATTCTTGTTCTAGACCTTTTCCTGATTTTGTCTTGACTAGTCCTGGTTTATATCTGGTTTAGTCCTGATTTAGTCATGATGTGGACATTGTTTGGTATAGACCACCTTTGTCTTGGTTTAGTCCTGGTTCAGACCTGGTTTAGTCCTGGTTCAGACCTGGTTTAGTCCTGGTTCAGACCTGGTTTAGTCCTGGTTCAGACCTGGTTTAGTCCTGGTATGTCGCCTTGCAGTCAATCCATACATACATACATTTATTCATTCATTTTCAGAGATTTTTCTAAAATTGTGTTTGTGTTCTGTCTGGATAATGGTCCTACAGAAATGTATAAAACTATTAGAAGGTCCGGACCTCAAAGACCTAAATACGGTATACAACCATGCATCTTTTTAAGCCCTCAGTGAAGGATTATTGTATAGTCTGAACTGAGGAGATGTGGTGCTGAAGTAAATACATTTTCTATCTGGTTCATGTTCCACTGTTGAATATTTAACCTCAGAATGATGCTCTTCTGTAACCTATATGAATAACTTAGAGCCCAAAGCGCTCCCTGGAGGTGGGAGAACTGGCCTCTGTCATTAGCATTTTAAATATGAATGAGAAAATATGCATATAGAAAGTAATATAATATATTTTAGTAGACTATATATAATAGTGAATATGTGCCTAAAATTAAATTGATATTATTTTTTCTGGTTTGTTAAATGCACTGTATCTAAAATGTAAAAAATACATTGGGTATACAGGATTTTCAGCAAAATACATTAAATAACATTCATTTCACGGTATTGTATGTGTAGCCCAGGTTGTGATGTGCAAAATGAGCTCTGTTTGGTCCTCCGTGGTTGCCTCAGTAAACATTGTGAAGGTGCAGGGTCGGATTCAGTGCAAAATCCTGTCGGCTAACATTAGCTTGATTAGCTTCTTGACCGGAGCTAACTGCTACACGCTGCTGTAGAGATGAAAAATGTTAGCTCTGGTCGCTGTATTTTGTTAAAACATGCCATGGACATATTTGCTCTTTGCTGTGTCTCAGGTGATAACTTTATAAATGCCTTGTCAGCAGGCTAGTTACCTGCTGCCAGACTAGAAATAACTGCATGTTTGGACTTGAATTCAAATCAAATTAGGCGTGTCTGTCTAGAATAATTTGGAGTTATTTCTAGGCTTTGGACACTTTTATTTACTGCCTACACTATGTTGTATCCTTGGCTCATAAAGCTTTAGTCAAGTGAACGCACCTGGAAAAGGTCAGACTAATAGAAATGAATAGATAGAAAGTGACCTCCACACTGCACATAAATCAGATTTAATGTACGCCTGGACCAACGTTTATGTAGCTACACGTGGTGGTCATTAATAGGAATTTACTACACCGTTTAACTTGATATATATTGCATTTTAGGATTGAGACTATTACTTTGACTCAGACACAAGGTAAAATAAGAGCTAGCTGATTTACATCCTACTCTCTAGCTGGAGTGGATATAGTAAATATGGCTGCAAAGGGCCATAACAAACTGCACTCCCCGCTCCCCTTGTGCATGGTCCTGTAGAATAAACTGTGCTCTTAATGGTGGTGTAAATTGAAGTTGTCAAATGTTGTTGAAAATGCAAATACAGCATTAATAGAGAGACTCTTGTGGCTGTTAATAGTTTTTCATCATTATGCCCACGCAATAGCTTTTTGTGTGTGATAAGTCATTAAGGATATTAAAAAGGATTAATGTGGAGAAGTGCTTCTGAATCTATAGATTTAATGTACATTTGTAAATATCTATTTGCATACATTACTATGCAAATACTGTTATTATGCAATTCATTTTGTTTATTTTCATCTGTTCGTGAAATGCAAAGTTCAGAGTCAACATCTAAAGTGCACTTATATACATTCATTTAATTTAATTTCTAGACATTTCATTAGTGGTTGTAGGCTGCTCACATCTTTCTGTCTCCTTATGCTAGTTCCAGACAGACTCTGGGACGCTGAGCTCAGGTTTGTGGCTCATGTGCATTTTTCTTATCGTTTCACTTAAGCCGGTTCATCACAAATTGCGTACAGTATAAATAATCTAGTTTGGAGGTTGTATGGAGGCACATTTGTCTTGTTTGCTGCGGTACAAATCAGTGGTCGTTGAGGATTGATTTTGTGTCCATTGATCTTCGGAGCGGGAACCACATTGTAATCAAATTAACATAATCAGTTATTGCCTGTTCATTCATTGTGTCAGTACATCAGTCATCTTTGTATTTGACTTTGAGACGGAGTTAGTCAAATTCTCACGTTTCGACTTGTATATTCCTCTGGTCTGACAGACACAATGCTATTTGGAACTAGTACTAAGCAGCATTTTGTCTTCAGCAAATCTGTCTGGTTTGTGCAGAACCATAATAACTCAAATGTCTCCAAGAAGCTCAAATACAACCCTGTGTCCTGCTGACTCAAGAAACTGACCATTTGTATTGTTTATCCTGTAAACAACATACCCATTGTTTTGCCAGTGTTTGTTTGTTAGCTGATTTGTTTAAAAGTGATGATTGGGGCTTTTGATCTGGAAAGTTTAACAAGATTATTGAAGAAATCCTGTGGAATATTGTCTAGATCAGTGTGTACCACTGCAAGTAGGATTAATGATAATAAATCTACATTGTGAGCAGAGGTGGGTAGTAATCAGTTACATTTACTCAGTTACATTTACTAAGTAACTTTTTGAATACATTGTACTTCATAGAGTAGTGCACAATACTTTTTACTTTTACTTGAGTAATAATATTTGACAATATTTAATTTTTTTTAAACATTTTTATTTGAAGTAACAGAATTTTGTAATTCTAGAAAGAGTGTGTTCTGTAAGAATAACTTTATGCGAAAAATGTGATGATGTGAAAATTAGGTTTGTTCATTTTCAAAAACATTTACTTTTCAGCTTATCTTTTTTTTTTTCACCAGATTTCAACAAAATTAAACAAATAATCTGGCATTATGTTCAAACAGTACTCGAGTAGTTTTTTTACCCAGTGCTTTTCTACTCTTACTCGAGTAATTATGTGAATGCTGAAGCGTTAACACATTCTCTTGAATGTTTTCTTGGTTTTTTGTTCTTCAATGAGACAAAAAGCATCCTATGATTCACTATTTATGTATTTGAACAGGTCTTGTCCTTCAAATCAACAATTTTTCTATTCAGATGATTATAAATAAGAATATATGTTGCTCATATAAAGGGCAGTGCTTCATGGCTGTTGGTTCAATCCTCTTTCCTGTGTGCCCGTGTCTCTGTCCACAGACATACATGTGTTAGAAGAATTGGTGACTCTACATTGCCCCTAGTGAATGAATGTGAGAGAGCACTGTGACAATCTGGCGATTGTTCTGATTGTCCATACATCCATCCATTTTCTTCCGCTTGTCCGAAACCGGGTCACGGAGGCAGCAGTCTAAGCAGGGAACTCCCGCCTTCGACACCCGCCCGATCCACATTGCACCAGCCCGATCCACATTGCACCAGCCCTATTGTTCTGAGTGTATTCCATTAATAGGCCCATATTTACTCATAGGCTCTTCTACCGCTTTTCCCGTTAGGGTGTCGCGGGTGTCTGGATCCTAACCCAGTAACCATGGGCCTTAGGTGGGGTACACCCTGGACAATGGCCAGTTAGTCGTAGGGCAGACACTGAGACGTACACAGACAGACAACCAATCACACAATTTGAAGTGTCAAAGAGGGTCAAATCAATAAACGAGGACAGCAGGATCATTTGGACTTTTGCCAAAAACACTTGTTACATTGGCCATGAGTCAGCTTCATTATTGTAATAGACACAAAATGTATTGGATGAACAAAAATGTACCCACTCTCCATAGAAAGCTGAGTCATACCCTCAATCATCACCTGACATTTTAATCTGTGCTTTCAAAAACTAACTACAGGAAGAAAACTGAATTAAGTCTGTTCTAACGTCTTACCATTTACTCTTCTAAATAGAAAATAGACTTAATGTTTCAAATTTATGGAGTTAAGAATTGAAATGTCAAACTTGTTACCAGAGCTGGCCTTTTCACTTTGAAGACCTGAATGCCAAAGTCATATCCGCCTGAAAATTGCATATTCCTTTTGAGAGGGATTTGAGGCAGAAATGGGATCAATAACTGTCAAGGCAGCTGAGCATCAGAATGAGCTGGCAGAACCGAGCAGTGCTGGCCTATAGAACAAGCCATAAAAACAGTACGGACAAGGGGAATTAAAAATATTGTAAATCTTTATGTGTTTTGGAAGTTCAAATTGAAATGAACAAACCAGTAGAGATATTCAGGGCTGTTGGGGCCTGAGGGGCCACCACCATTTCCAGTAGAAGGGAGAACCGGAGCACCTGGAAGAATCCTAGGCTGAGAAACATGCCAACTCCAATGGCCTTCTCTGACCCAGGAATCAATTGCTGCGAGGAGTGCTAACTACTGCACCACCTTTCCATGGTTTGTTCAAAATAGTCTGTCGCAAAATGGAAAAACAGTGTTTATAATTTTATATATTTAAAAAAGCTACTTGAAACCAGTGATTTTTGGATATAACACTGACCAAACTCCCCAAATATACTGGTTTCAATGCAACAGATGACCATTATTGACAGACTGTTATTTTTGGAGATATAGAAGATGAAACATATAGGATGCATACAGTAAAGAGGACACTGAACATGTGAATGACAAACATTTCTCTATATTATGTAAATGTACAGCCCACATGTCTTTTTCTGTCTGTGATTAAAGTCCACTTATGATTTCAGATGAGTGTTTTCAATGGTATAGAGCGAGGTGGATGAAGGGGCTAGTAATTGCACATGTGGTTACAATTGATTTATCTATATAGGCATGTATAACCTGTCAGCTGAGAAATGAATAGTCATCTCTAATTTCAGTTTATCATGTACATTTATCGTAATTGGGGGTTTGAGATGTTTCAAAACAAACAGAATAACTGCCATGCTCTGTTTTCAGCTATTTTATTTAAAATACTTTTCATTGGAATTGAATCAGAAAAGTGGCTTATTGGCACATGAAACAAACTTGACTGATCCTAAATGAATCGTGGGCTGAATGGCAAGCGTTACGATGTGTTCCTCTTATGAAACATTGAGTTAATTAGAGTTAATAGCTTTCTGTGTTTGCTCTGTGTCTAATTGGCCATTGTCCAGGGTGTATCCTGCCTAAGGCCCATAGTTGCCAGGATAGGCTACAGTCTCGTATTTGGGAATGTCTGATTTTCTCATTAACAGCCTCTGTCTAAAAATGTAGTTCCCTAATTTGTACTCATAGCTTCAAATTGCTACACTCTAATTTGGTTCATCCTTTAGCAGATGTTATCAGTGTAGACACCACTCTTTCAGTTCTGTGTAAATGATCTTATACCAAAGGGACAGAGATAAATGGTACCTCAGCAGCAGGTGCCCAGCCCATACACAAACAACCTCCGTCAGTCATCGATATAGACTGAATCCTTCTGAGAAATCAAGCCGTATGTTGTTACTATGCTTCACGGGCCAAATTATTTCTGGAATTATGGGGGGAGACGTGCTATCATATAAAACTAGGCCTGTGCTGTCGTCCCCGACAGCAAGGTGTATATCGCCGAAACGGCCCCATACGTCTGCCCCATACGTCTGCCCCATTCGTCTGCTCTATACGTCTGCTACAACTGTCACCAACGGGCACCTTAATCACTTTTTTGATTTGTCTGGATGTTTGTGAAGAATGTTTTGGTCAAATTTAGAAAATTCCCTAAAGCTGCATACTTCTTT
>JAVQKC010068325.1:0-17986 GCA_036025475.1 Philypnodon macrostomus
ACCAGTTAACTCCACATGGACACTCACGTCGTTATAACCTGCAGTAACCAGTTAACTCCACATGGACACTCACGTCGTTATAACCTGCAGTAACCAGTTAACTCCACATGGACACTCACGTTGTCATAACCTGCAGTAACCAGTTAACTCCACATTGACACTCACGTCGTTATAACCTGCAGTAACCAGTTAACTCCACATGGACACTCTCGTTGTCATAACCTGCAGTAACCAGTTAACTCCACATTGACATATGTATTTCACTGAGGTCCGATCGAAGGCTGTTTGTCTCATTTGTCAGAAATGGTTGCAGTTTATAAAGAATACAATATGAGCCGGCCCACTCGGCACATTTTTAAACCCCGTGTGGCCTTTGAGTCAAAACGTTTGCCCAGCCCCGCTCTATGTGATTGTATATTGTCCCACCGTTAATGTTCAGAAGTATCACCTTTGCCGCCCTGAGTACAGTTAGACCCTCAAACGTTTCATGTGGGGTGTGGGGGGATCGTCGGCCTCTGTAGCCATCTCCAGCGGACACAGCCCCCTGTCAGTCACAGCACAACAAATTTGACTCACCATTGTTTTTGCAGAGAATGCTTTGGTGACTTAACTTACAGAGGCTAGTTGCAATATTCTGTCACACTCTGTTTGAGTCATGACTCCATCAAGTACAACTCTGTTTGTTCCATTCAGCATGTCATCGTCCATAGTGATGGTCACACCCACCTGGGGGACAGCACCTCCTGTAAAATGGCGTAAGAAAATAAATAAAAACAATACAATAATAATAATAAACAAATATATTACCTGCATAAAATCCACTATCATCCACGTCCTCTTGTTGATCCCCGCTTTTCATCTTTTCAAACATCTGCTCTTTTTCGGCTCTGAAATTAAAAAGAGAGAATTACTGTTTAAATAATAATACTATAAAAATACAGACCGCACTGTTTTACTTTGTCTCACCTCCAGGCTTCCCTGAGTGATTCAGGGACAACATCTTCAGGGGTCCATAGATCCTAAATAAATGTAAGTTTGAATGCTGACACTGATGCTGACAATTATTGTATATTACATGTACTCACTGGGTCTGTGAATGTGTAGTCTAGGGTCTCCATACCAAAATATAGAAGCTTTTTTTCCTGCAATGACCGGCTAACATATCTTACAATGTCCTGAATGACAACACAAATACAGTAAATATAAACATACAGTGTAATTGAATGTACTGACTGAACTATTGAGAAGATAGGAAACCTGTGCAGGCTGTATGCCCAGTAACTCGCTGTCTCCACCTAGTGTCTCAGAGTAGAGTTGCAGGTTGTCCAAGTTGTCTTTGTCAGTGGGGTAAAACAGCAGCAGAGAGCGAAGTGTTTGCACTGCCCCAGTCACATCACCAGCTGTGAGAAAACACAAAAAAGAAACACTGCGTAATATTGATTCATCTATTGCAGAGTTTAAAAACCACAAATACCGACCTTTGAATTGAGCTATGTGCAGATGCTCCAGCTGTGTTGGCACAAAGTCTTCTTGGGCAGAAATCCTTCCAGGTCGTGTGGCGACGTGTGTGGCACATGATTGTTGGCATGACAGAAGAGACAGAGAAAGAGCTGTAAAAAGAGCATAATGAGAACATTGGTTTACCATTTTTCTATAAGAATAGTCCAGTTCAGTCAGAGCTTTGTTTCTTGCCTGCAGCCTTCTCAAAAGCACCATGGACACTGTCCTCTCCTCGGTCCTCGGGCAAGCGTTGAGAGGCAGTTTCACACTGCGTCCTGCACTCCTCTGTCTGCCGAAGCGTTTCATTCACACACAGTTTCCAGTTCTCTGTAGCACGCATCCAGTCGGCCGAGGTCTCGTGTTGAAGTGCAGAGTCATATAAAATCTGAAGAAGTACCACACACCATAATCATTACAGTTCCAAATCTCCCAAAATTAAATGAATGTATACACAACTCTTTCCCTCAGAAAGTCTTTGGTCAAAACTACAGTTTTCATACCCAGTGTCGTTCATTGTGGATCTCTCTGTCCTGAAAGGCGTCTTGGGTCACTCCTTCCATTCGCCTGTATTTCTCAATGTTGTTGCGCATCTCCAAATGACTTGGATTAGCCACAAAATAGGTATGAGCCGCTGTTGCAGCCTTTTGAAGCTTTTCCAACTGAGGTAAAAGAACAGGCTTGAGATGGTCAAACGATAATCAAATACTTATAATTTATTAATAATTATGAGTGGTCCAATACTTACTTTATAATATGTAACCTGGAGGAAGTTGTATGGGTTGCGAGAGGCAAACTCATATTCTATATCAGTAGAGACAGGGAGCAGCCCCTCAGATGAGACGGACTGGCCCAAACAAAACCTCAAACATTCTGCTTTTTGCTGAACCCAATCCAAGGCCCAGAGATCCCACATGCTGCCTCCTTCAGAGTCTGAAAACACACCATTAATTCCGAACAGTAAATGGGTATGGTGTGTGTTTACTGTGGTTTACATGTAATGTTATGACACGTGTTACAACAAATCCATAATCGCTCCCTCATGACTCACCGAGTTTGTATCGTGCGTTTCTTCCTGCAGTGGCACAATCATCACGACACTTTCTGCGAACTTTAAATAGTATATCTTTGGTTAGGATGGATTTCTCTAAAAGCTCCTCCGCTTTCCCCCACTCCTCATTAAAATACGCACGCACGCCGCTATAATACAGAAAATCATAGGGCTGAAGAAGAGACAGAATACTGGGGCTGCCGCTACCAGCTTCTGTGACTTTTACACTAAATAACGCCAGAATAACGACATGAAGCGCCACGTACACAGCACAATACTGCACCGCCATGGTCCTGTGCAGAAGATCACTTTGAGGAGAAGATGGGAGAAGAGGAGGGACTAAAATATTTCAGCCGTTTGGTCTCCATAATGTTTCCTCCCTCGTGAGGTAAGACGTGCGTGAGAGCTATCACATATCAGCACTGCAAACACGCTTTCTATTTTACTCGTAGTTATAACCAGTAAATGCATTTATTTGACGTACACACCTTTTTCATGTTCATATTTGTGCACGGATGGAAAAGGCAACAGTCGCATGTTGCAGCTTGAGGGCGCTCGCGGCTGTTTTTACTAATGTTACCGTAATTATTGTAAAAATAGAGGACTTGAAATAAATACATTACGGTTGTATTAAAATGCTAATAAAACCCCGGTATACATTAGCACCATGCACGTCTCTTTATTGACATGATATTTGTATTATAGCTTTTGTTTTAGAAATAACCAAACCCTAAACGACTCACTGTTAAGTGCGTGCACAATCTGTAGATTACGGTAAACAGTCGCACTGCTCTGTTCGCTCGGCGGCCTTCCCTCTCGAGTCCAGCATCTCATTCAGCCCGGAACAGACAGACTACAGGACCAGAGACTCGACTGAGCCGTGTAATATACGGCTGAGGTGTAAACTCAGCGGAGCAACTGTTCTGTTATTAGACGGATCAAACTAACTGGTCATGGCGGAGGTTGGTGAGGTCTTGATGTCGGTGTTATCCACAATTCGGGTCCCGAAGTCTGGGGACCGAGTCCACAAAGACGAATGCGCCTTGTCATTTGCCTCACCGGTGAGACATCCTCCCGTTGTAAATGTATACAGTACACAGACATCAGTGATGTCAATACGCCTCGAGGGCCATTTCATCTTGAAATAGTAAAGTGCGTAGTCACCGTTGCCCTGTTATTGATATACAGGTTTAGTTTTTGTTCTGAATGAGTAGCATGCTAGCGCTGTGCTAAGCTAATAATGCACTGTAGTTTTGGGAATCTAGCTATGTAGCTACTTGGCTAGGAGCATTAGCTGTAAGAGCTGTTCTGTCAAAAGTAGTACACTGTCCTATTGTGGGAACACTTTGTGTTTGATCTGAAATATCATAAAGAGAGTCTCATCAGAGTCAAAGTGTACTTAGAATACACTCCTCACTGTGACTCGTACATTATTTTCTGTTTTTTGTTTCTTCAGGAAAGTGAAGGAGGATTGTTTGTGTGCATGAACTCTTTCTTGGGCTTTGGCAGTCAATATGTGGACAGACACCATTTACGAAGTGGACAGAGAGCTTACCTGCATATAACCCGGACTCGCAAGCCCAAGGTAAAAAGGATCTACTTTGATTTGATGTGCTTTTCTTTGGCAAATGTAAATATACAAGTGCACATTTATAGACATTTGCCCTTTTCAGAAGGAAGATGACACTAACTCTGCATCTGGACACCCACCAAAGAAGAAGCCCACCAGATTAGCCATTGGTACTTTCACCCTAAAACATGTGATGTGGTCTCTCTTACCTGTCCAGTACTCAGTATGTGCCTGTTTTCGTTATGTGCAGGGATTGAAGGAGGTTTTGATGTTGATCAAGACCAATATGAGGAGGATATAAAAGTTGTGATCTTACCTGACCGTCAAGAGGTCACCTCTGAAGACCTTGTAACTATGCCTGAAGTTGTGAAAGAGCGGGTAAGATTTAATATTATTATAGTCAAAGCCTTAATAGAAAAAATACTGGTCAAACAAGTTTGCAGGAAATGGGTTAAAGGTGTTGGATGTTCCCTCAAGGTGTCGCTGTCGATGGCGGGCATCATGGCAGCTGACTCAGTATCTCACACGTTACAAGTTCAGCAGTGGGATGGAGAGGTCAGACAGGAGTCAAAGTATGCTGCTGACCTTAAACAACTCGACAATGGAGTCAAGATCCCTCCAAGGTGAGACTAGTCACGGAGGCACACGGCTTTGCTTGTTGAGTGTTTATAAATACAATTATTAAACATTTATTTTGAGTGATTAGATATTATTGGTGGAGAATCATACTTTTAACTTTATTTTGTTGTCACTGTAGTGGCTGGCGGTGTGAGGTGTGCGACCTCCAGGAGAATATCTGGATGAATCTGACAGATGGCAAGGTGCTGTGTGGACGCAGGTATTTCGATGGCTCCGGGGGAAACAACCATGCCCTGCTCCACTTTAAGGAGACTGGATACCCACTTGCTGTGAAGCTTGGCACCATCACACCAGATGGAGCAGGTACAAGCATTGGATACAGTTATGTGTTTGGGTTATTGCGCAGTGTTACCACATGTGTACTATGTCTAGATGTGTATTCATATGATGAGGATGACATGGTCCTGGATTCAAAGTTAGCCGAGCATCTTTCTCACTTCGGCATTGACATGATGACCATGGAGAAAGTAAGTTCTCATCAGTGATTCAAAGACATACACATAAACAAATATTAAGCAGTAAAATGATCCTGTATTACCTTTTTGTTGAGCTTATACAGGACTATAACCATATTTCCATAAACATAACACCTGTTTGTCTCCACTTATTCCCTGCTGTGTTCATCCCTGTCCAGGCCACCTGCTTCTTTAAGAAAAGCGCTGACTCAAACATGTCAAAACATGATTCCTTTTCTCAATTCAATTTCTCAATAATTTTTAGACTGAGAGGACCATGACAGAACTAGAAATTGCTGTGAACCAGCGTGTGGGGGAGTGGGAAGTGATCCAGGAATCTGGTACGAGCCTAAGGCCACTGTTTGGTCCTGGGCTGACAGGCATGAAGAACCTGGGAAACAGCTGCTACCTCAACTCTGTCATGCAAGTGCTCTTCACAGTCCCAGACTTCCAGGAAAAGTAAGCGTTTCATTTTGATTGCTGAAAATATTTGTCTTGGGTATTCCTACAAACTGTATAAACCCCTTTGAAATAATATGGTTAAATATTTCATTTTTCAGGTACGTGTCAAATATTGACAAAATTATTGAGGAAGCCCCAAGTGACCCAAGTCAGGACTTCAAAACTCAAGTGTGAGTAAATTTGAGTATGTATTATGTATGTAGGGCTGGGCACGTTACGGGACCGAGCCGCTCTGACCAGCGCAGTGTTTTGTACGTACAGCCGCGCCCAGCCTCCTGTTTGAGCAACACTTAAGTTAAATCTAGGAGACAGCCTGCTCCTGACATCCCTGCTCTGTCTACTAAAGCACACGGATCAGAACCACACAAGCAGGCCTATGTTTTATTTACCTAAACGCATGTGAAGCTACATGATGCAAAACTGAAGGGGAGTTCAGAGTCTGACCTTGCGACACATCCCAGCTCCTGTCCCGAGTCCTGCCCCAGCTCCTGTCCCGATTCCTGCCCCAGCTCCTGTCCCGAGTCCTGCCTTCAATTGAGTCATGGCCTTGCTCCTAATAACCTTGTTCTCTTCAGAGCCAAGCTCGGTTATGGCCTGTTATCCGGAGATTACTCCAAACCAGCTCCAGACCCTGGTGATGAGAATGGTGCATCTGAAGCCAGAGTAAGTCACAATAAATGTGATTTACAAATGTGAAATGTGAAGTCACAATAAATTAATAAATGTTGACCAGCATCTACAGCATCTACAGCATCTATCTCTGAATTATGGATAGTTTCAGTACACGTTTGTTTTCTGTTTTTAGGGAGACCAAATCGGTATAGCACCACAAATGTTCAAAGCACTTGTTGGACGGGGCCATCCTGAGTTTTCAACCAATCGACAACAGGATGCTCAGGAGTTTTTATTGCACTTCATTAACATGGTGGAGGTGAGCTGCTATTTTATACACACTATTTTTTATATATATACACACACACACACACACACATATATACACACAGTTCATTAATATATTTGTGTCCCACAGAGAAACTGTCGCTCTGGGTCAAACCCTTCTGAAGCATTCAGGTTTCTTGTGGAGGAGAAAATTGTATGTGAGCAGTCTCAAAAAGCCAAGTACACACAGCGAGTGGACTACATTGTACAACTGCCTGTCCCAATGGACCAGGCGACTAATACTGGTAATCACTGTTATAAACTGTGCACATGTACTCTTGAGGTTATTCCTGTTGGTCTTGTGTGTTCTTTTATGCATATCTTTGTTTTTTACAGAGGAGCTGCAGGAGGCAGAACGTCTGCGTGAAACAGGAGAAGCATCTACAGTTCGGGCCCAGATTCCCTTCACCTCCTGCATGGCTGCCCTCACCGAACCAGAGGTTCTGACAGACTTCTGGAGTTCGGCTGTGCAGGCTAAAACTACTGCTACTAAGTAGGATACATGAAAACAGGACATATTATATTATAAGTATTATTTTATTAATATTAAAGTCTGTATTTTTTCACCAGAACAATGCGGTTTGCGTCTTTCCCCGATTACCTGGTTATCCAGATTAAAAAGTTTACTTTTGGCCTTGACTGGGTCCCCAAAAAACTAGGTGAGATAATGTCTTCAAAAGTGCTATGGTTTGCCTAATGTAAAAACAGTCTTACAGTAACTGTATTGTTCTATTGAACAGATGTGAGCATTGATGTTCCTGATACACTGGACCTGAGTGCACTGAGGGCGACCGGGCAGCAGCCGGGGGAGGAGCTTCTTCCAGAGGTGGCTCCACCCCCTCTCATGACACCTGATGTGGAGGTTAAAGGTATCCTGGGTTCCCTTGGCAACGAGGAGGACGACTCGCTCTACTCCCCACTGCTGTGTCAGTCTGTCATTTCTCCTCTTTCTGCACTACAGACTTTAGACTGCCTTTATCCTCTGCTTTCTTCTTTTCCTGACTTTTCTGTTTTCTCTCCTCCTTTTGTTGCCTGTTTTAAGTACATTATTATATATATATTTTATATAAATATGACTTTTGTGTTATTTTCTATATTTTAAATCAAATGATCAAACTACATGTCATTTAAGGTAGTGTTTTTCTCTCTCAGCTCCAGTCCTCGACGACTCCACTGTGTCACAGTTGTGTGAAATGGGTTTTCCGCTGGAGGCCTGTAGAAAAGCGGTGTATTATACTGGTAACACTGGAATTGATGCTGCCATGAGTTGGGTCATAGGCCATATGAATGACCCAGGTGTGTAGAGCACTGGTAGTAAAGGTTTCACAGTGTGACTGCTTTTTACCATCTTTTTAATCTATTCTTACCGCTACTCTAGATTTCTCAGCTCCCTTGGTTCTGCCGGGCAGCTCAGGAGCAGGGAACACGCCCACGGAGAGTTTTTCTGAGGAAAACCTAGCCACTATTATCTCCATGGGCTTTAGCCGAGACCAAGCAACCAAAGCACTTCGAGCCACGGTAATGAAATCCCCTTCAACTAAAAGTATATGTGCCTCTAATACCACTTTTACAGCTTCAATTGAACTGACAGATACAAAGCATGCTCTTAAATGTGCTAATAATGTGTGACTCAGAGCAATATCCTGGACCGGGCAGTGGACTGGATCTTCTCTCACGTGGACGACCTAGAGTCCATGGACGTGTCTGAAGGCGGTCGTTCAGCTGCAGAGAGTGAAGGGAGGGATCCTCCGCCCGGACCTCGGGTCAGAGATGGACCAGGAAGTGAGTTCTCAATGCTGATATAAAAAAGAGCAGGCATTTAGAGTACTTATTCATCAAGCCAATATAGTACATTTTGATATGATTTATCATACACATTTTGTGTCTGTTTTTTAGAGTATGAGCTGTTTGCATTCATCAGTCACATGGGGACAAGCACGATGTGTGGACACTATGTTTGCCATATCAAGAAGGACCAGCAGTAAGTGTTTTAGTTCAGTTAACAATAGTTGAATTATCCCGGATGAAATTGATTTAAAATATATATTTAGAAATGGATGATTCAGTGCATCATTATCAATGATCAAGGAATAAACCTGTTCAAAGTGTGTTGATGGCAGGGCAGTAGGGGGCACTATTCACCACATCTTCCCTGGGAAGACGCTTCTCTTGAACTGCACTTAGATTTGATAAATGATCCATTTTGTGACGCATGTATTGTAGGAGTCATGTAAATGTTGTATTAAAATAGTTGAACCCTTTTGCTCTTTCAGATGGGTCATCTTTAACGATCAGAAGGTCTGTGCCTCTGAGAAGCCCCCTAAAGACTTGGGATACCTGTACTTTTACCGGCGGGTGGCTGAGTAAAACCAGGTCATCGACTCACCCCAACATGCGCTTACAAGTGTGAAGTTTCCCAAACATAACGTAAAACTGTACATACACTAGCTACAGAAGGCTTCATTTGATTGGTGCAGTGTAAAGAAAACTCACTGGGATTGTGAATTATTCACTTCCATAAAGCCTGGCATCTTTTTGAGCTAATGCTAACCCTGTTGTCAACATACTGTTTCCTCTCCTACATCTGCTCCACTGCCACAGTTCATTCATATCTGGGCTCTTCATTTTTGGTGCCACCTGTTGTCACTGCCTTTTCTTTCCAAACTAGTTCAGTGTTTTTCAATTGAAGTTTGTTGCCAGCTCTTAGCTCTGCACTCCTCTTAACTGCTTCTGAGAAACAGTTTGGCAATGAGAGGCTTTGACATTCAATGTATACACACACACGTTACACGTTAAGTGTGTTTAAGATGAAATCCATGAAATAACTACCAAATCGGTTTGCTTTTCTTACCTGCAGATGGTGAAAATGGCTGTTTGTTTGATTTTTCCAAATAAAACTTTTGTTACTGCTGTGACAAATAAAAAAACCTTTGCTTTTGACCATTTATTTCTTTTTCTTAAGAGTTTTTCGAAATTACAGTTGTCTGGATGTAGTAGGTGAGTGTTAGTCAGATTCCCAAACACACACACACGAGAGAGAAAGCGTCTCGTGCAAACCCACAAAGAGCCGAGTTTGCACTGGTTTATAACTTCAGCAACGCGGAGGAAGTCTTTTTGCATTCTTGCTGTTTTCCTTCACGACGAAGAACAGCACTCAGTGGATGTCGGACATTCGCTAAAATCTTTTGTCTTTAAATCAGGTAAGTCTGTTATTAATCCGTTGAAATAATTGATAATTTAAAATCCATTATACTGCATTTTTTATAATTCTAAAAACAATTCACTAACATTTACATTAGCACTGGGAATGATCAAAAACTCAGTTTTTATATGGTTAATGAAATACTGTATAGGAATCAAAGAGTTCTGTAATGTATATAAGAGAAGTTGGCGTTACTTGAGGTTGAAGATTTTAGTCTTATCATTGGAGACGCATTATGACATTTTCTTTTGTTCGTAGGAAATTCAAAATGAGGACCGTTGTGTTATTTGTGTATGGTGAGTATCCCTAAACACACACTATCTGTAGTATGTAGTTTTTATATGTTTTGCCTGATGCCCACCGTTGGCCTTATGAAATATTGCTTGAACCAGTTAACCGGCTTGTGCCCTGTACTGTAATGATGTTTTAGCACAGCAGATTTACATCAGGATTAAAACACCCGTGTCAAATGTCGGCCTACATCCTAAAGGGCACACGGCAGATCCGTATTCCTTCTGAAGTGAATTAATAAACACCTTTTAAAAACTCTTCTTCAGGGCTGAGTGCACTATCTGCTGCAGAAAATGTGATCAAAACCAAACCGGGAGGCTCTGCGACATTCAAGTGTGAGCTCAAAGACGCCTTATCCTCCATGTTGAAATGGCAGCGAGGCTCTGACACACTGTTCACCACAGATCCAAGAACTGGAATGCCTTCAAGAGGTTGTTACATCATGCTAACATCATACTAACAACAACTGTATTATACAAGATTCTGATAGTTATATCATCTACCGATTTCTGTCACAGGGAAGGCAGCAATTGTGAACAGGTCTCAACTAAAGGACGATAAAGATCTGAGTATTTCTCAGATTAAGATGGAAGATGCTGGAGAGTTCATCTGCTCAGCAAAAGGGCAACAGGAACTACACAGACTGGTTGTAACCTCGGGTAATAAGCACACACTGCCCAAAGCAAGGCAACTTTAGGTATGAACTATTATAGCATATGCAACTAAGAAGGCTGTACATGTGGCTTGTGCTATACAAAATATACGTCTCATTTGCTCAAACACTTTTATTATTTTATGTATAAAGATCTGGTCTGGTCTGCTTTAACTTGAGAATGCTAAATTGTACACACTACCTTCCACACCTGGAATCCATAAATATTTGTGAAACACTCATTCACAAAATCATATCTTTAACATAATGGATTCAAACATTACTTCGATAAGATATGGTTCCCTTTCTTTGATACATTTAAAGAGTGAGTTTATTCATTTCTAATTTCTTTTGTCAATCTTTTTTAGTCTCAGTCAGTCCTTCCAGTTCTTTAGTGGCTGGGAGCAGTGCTGTTCTTCAATGTGACGTTGCTGGGCTGACCCCCAACTCCGTGGTGCATTGGCTGAGACCAGACGGGCAGCAGGTACTATCGAATAAAGTCGAAATAAAATCTATAGCTTCGTCTGACGCTGGTCCATGGAAGTGTGTCTTCAGTGTTGACGGCAAAACTATGAAAGAGGAACTTGCCATAAAAGTCACAGGTCCAACATCATTGATAACATAATTGATCAGAACTGTGTTTGCCAATAGATTTACAATTGTATTTTTTTTTTTTTACATTGTTATCAGCACCCCTTCCCAAAACATCTGCAGCACCGTTAACCACGACGATGCCCAAACACCAAACACCTAAAACCGACATGCCGGCATGTCCCATAGACTGTGAGTTTATGGGCCATTTTCTTGTAGAAACACCTGGTGCAAATAAGTAAATAATAAGTAATATCCCATCATTGCCCCAGGTAGCGATGGTTCAGCCAGTGCAACCCCAACACTGGGGGGACTCAAGTGGTGGATGTGGGCTGCTGTGGGCGGAGGCTGTCTAGTCATCGTGCTCCTGTGGGTGTTGGTCCTAGTCCTGAGTATGACAAGACGAAAGGTAATGAGGGCTATAGTTTCAAATTAAACATTGAACCAACCTAATAAAAGTGCATTTTCTTCCACAATAGAGGCGAAACATGAAGATGAGGAAGGGCGCCCAGTTGAAGCCTAAGCAATACTGCCAGTGTCCATGGTACATGCTTCTACAACTAACTCAAACTGTGTTGATTTTTAATTACCGTTTCTCAAATTATCCCATGACTATTACATAAGCAGGTTTAAGGCTCAAAAACATGTCAAATAGAGCCTAAATAGACAATGCACAATCCCACCCATTCACATTGGTCTCTATACGTCAAAGTGATCATTGGCCTCAAAATGTGTGAGAAACAATGTTCTGAATAATATCTTTCATAATCTCTCCTCACTCCCCACGAACTTCTATTCACTTTGTATTAATGACTGTTTGACCTTCACATCTACATAGCATTCCATTATTGGGCTTAATTAATGTGAAAAACTCACAACTTTCCTCTCTTTATCACAGTCCAGCAGCTGGTCCTGGGCGCCTGCGTGAGCCATCAGCCCCTCTGCTCCCACCTCTGTCTGTGCACTGCCATTAAGGCCAGGCTGGAAGATGTGTGTCTGAATGTAATAAAACTTGATGAAAATTTTGAATAGGCCTATACAAGGGGCACATCGTCTTTAGTAATTTCAGCATTGTGAATCTGTATACAGAAAAGCTAAAAAAAAAACATCAACAATTGTATAATTGTATATAGTTGACTAAAGTTAAAATTGAATGTAACATTTTTGGCTTGTATATAATAAACTTTGTTATGAATATTTGTTGAAAGCTAAATGGAAACCCTAGAGTATATTAGTTCAGCTTTTTAAGGAACAGTTTTTTCTAGAACTTTTATCTCTACGTTCTTGTTGTCTTTAAAATGACTTACTCTGTATTAACCTCTTCGTTATTATTGCATATTATACATAATAAACATGTATTAACTGCACAAGTCTGTGTTCCTTCACTTGCTTCACTTAACTACAGAACATTTGTATAAAAAGATATTCTGTCTTAAATACATCACATAAGTGTGTATGTACATCTTCATGTCTCCCACAACTGGGGCAAGCCAGCACAGGTGTTGAGGCCAAAGCATCATTCATTGCAATAACATTATATATATATATTTTACACTAAAGGTTCTAAAAGCATGTATACAGACAGTAAATGACATGCAGCATTTTTAGTGAAACGGAAGCATGGTTTGGTGTAAAATCTCTAAACTCCACTCGGAGCAGGACAGAGGATGGTGCAAGACAGTTGTGTGAGAGAGAGAAACACCTGCAAAGCTCACAGGCCGCCATGTCAGAGCTGGAGACACCGCTGCACTGAGAGCATGTAAGTACTCATTACTCTTAGCTACTGTTACTAAGACTTACAACTGTTGCTATTAGTTACGGGTTTCTTAAAGTATGATTTTTAAATGGTTCATGTACGTTGTTAGATATAGTTTGTTAGATATAGATTGTTAGATGTTTGCTTGACCTGACTTCAGATTCACATCACATACAGAAACACAGTCCTTCTTATATGTGACCTATAAACATGATACATAGTTTTTATACCTCGGCTTTATTTATATTATGATCAGTTAAAATGATTCCTCAACATGTTGTGAACAAGTGAATTTAAACTTGTGCAAACGTGTTCATATCTTTTATTAATTACCTCATTTTACTTATATACCTGACATTTTAAATATGATTTACCATTACGTTTTTTTTTAAAGATCAAATCTGTGGAAAGATATAAACATTTTGCTACTGATTTTGCAATCACACACAGACTATTGGCTGGAATAGTGTTATATATAGCCCTCAGTAGGAAACACACAGAGCTGTTGTGCAAGTGTTTTATGTTTATCTTAAAACAAATATAATTTCCAATGTGTTTTTGCTTGTTCCTGTATTGTTCTGTATTTTGGTCGGGGAACGTTGGTGTCATTGATAAAAACCGATTTGGATTCGATTTTGGATCAGAATTACCAAATTTTGGGCCAGGTAACAGGTGATCGCTGACCTCATCCTCAGCAAATTATAGTATACATAGTATTAAGTACCCTGTTGCTTAATATAATCTAAAACACAGAACAGACCATATATATTTTTACCAAATTACTAAAATAGTAAGTTGAGTTTTACTGTTTATTTTGAGATATCCCGTTTGCTTTGTTTACAATTCTTTACTAACACCATTGTACAATCGGCTGCCATTTGCTGACCACATTTCACAATTTCTTGTATAAACCGATGATGCAAATTGTTTAATAGATTCAAATACACAACACTGTGTCAGGTAAATATTGGTCAAACTGATTACATTTAGATTTAGTCAGTGCCAGAAGTGTGTATAGTTAAATATCATTCTGTTCATTAGACCAAAATCTACATTTTTCCAAATAAAATATTAATAATTTATTCAATTATATCTTATACTGTACTTCTTTTTGTATTCATTTATGTGTGGTCACATTCACACAAAGCCATCACTTAAAAATAATATAACACAAAAATATGCAGAAATAATATAGACTACACAGCGGCATTAGTGACACACACAGTGGAGCGATGTGATAAAGTAAAAATACTGCGAGTAACCTCAATCAATCTTTATTTATAAATGCTTTTCATACATTCAAATTGCAACACAAAGTGCTTTACAGATTCAACCCCCCTCCCCCATACACCCCACTCACACACTATATGTATAATAAAATAATAATAATAATAAAGTCATAGATATTAAATAAAAGCCAAATTGAAAAGTCTTGGGCCTGCTCAATGTTCTCTGCAGCCCTGAGGTCCTCCTGCAGACTGTTCCATAGATGCCTCCCCGTGAGTGTGTGTCCTGACTTAGGTATGATTAGGAGCCCAATGCCGGAGGATCTCAGGTGAGGGTTCATAAGATAAAAGCAGGTCTGAAAGATACTGAAAGACCATTAAGAGATTTATAAACCAGTAAAAGACCCTTATCGGAACCGGTTTGATATATTTATCTTGATATTACTGTGATCATAAATTGGCAGTACAAATATTACCTAAGTAAGCCACAAAGCAGAAACATAAAATTAATCAAAAACATGAGATTCAATTTATTGATGATCGGTTCACTGGTTTCTAATGATTGGCTATTCCTTTGTTAACGAGTATAATTATTACCAGTAGAACGTTATCTATGCCATACGTTAGTCAAAGTGTTAAAAAATAGAGTTGTTGCAATTATTAAGAAACCAAAGACGAGCTTTATCATTCTGTTTGCTCATAATTGAGACTATGCTGAGATGATGGGGTATTAAATGCTTGATATTACCCTCGCCAAAGAGGTAAAGTTTTTGCCCCCGTTGGTTGGATTGTCTGTTAGAAATTTGATTTCTGAACGGATTTGGATGAATTGGATTTTCATGGAAGGTTTAGAAATGACACAGGAACCGATTGATTTAATTTTGAGAGTGATTCGTGAAAATGAGCTGCCTTGGTGAAGGTCTGCGCTTTCTCAATACTTTCTTGTGTGCCCTTATTTTAAAACTACAATAAATCGAATTAAACACACACTGGACACTGGTCTCAGTCAAAGTCCAGCCATTCTGATCAGAAGCAGTGCTTTGGTATTTGTGTGCTTTTATGAAGGTCACAATATAAACCAATGCATTTACTATTTCAGTTCCATTCAGTTTTCGCAGTATTGTAAAGAGCTTTCGGAGTTGACAGAGTTTAAATGCTACTACCAAAAGCCTGATGGTTTTGTCACATTTGGTTTTAATGAATTGATTACTGTCTACTCAGGCTGCACAATTCATCGCAATCGAATTGAAATAGCAAAGGCTGCAATTTTCTGCACGAAACAAAATACACATAAAACCTGCTGACGTTGTATGATTAACCTCTACTAACATGTTCTGAAAGGCATGTTATTCTTGGGGAAGTTTACCGGTTCATATTTCAGTCTTTGTTCAAGTGTTCAAGTAAAATGTGCTGTGATCTGAATCTTGCTTTTAAAAACAATATCGGAAATCTAATCACAATTGCAATATATGTTATATCACAATTAGATATTTTTCCAAAATTGTGCAGCTCTACTAAACTACTACTCTGTTTTTATGTGAGGTTTCAAAGAAGTTCAAATGAGAGCTCTCATACACAACAAAATGTCACCTGTCTCACTTTATTTCCACTGACATTTGCTTGTTTATGAAACCATGTTAAACATGTATACATGTATAGACCTTTCCATCCAGGCAGATGTGTTCAGAACCTCTAGTGCCTCAGTGTCACACACAAACTGATTAGCCTTGATGTAAAAACAATTATCTTTCTAAAGTTGACTGTAAGCTGAGAGATAACTGAGGTTCCATCTGCTATAGCCTTGAGGAGTGGGTTCCCTGAAGCTCAAAAAAACAGACTGCATTTTTCTCATTAATACCTTTGTCTTCAGCTTTAGGAACTGCGGGGTAATTCTTTTTACCCCCAAATAGATAAATGTAAATAAAAAGTGCGATTTATTTCATTTGAGCACATGGTTCTGGTGAGGGAAGCCCTGTGTAGGAGCGGACGATGGGGAACTTAGATTAACCCATGAAAAAGTGAATCATAAATCCTTGTCTCTTGAGTCCCACAGTGTTCTTTTCGGTAATGACACATTGTGGTGCACGGGGCCTGAGTTGGTTAATGACTAATGGGGACTCCTTACTTTCGACTCTTTCTCCATCGCGTACACTCAACAAGCCTCAGTATTGTGAGATGTCTGTAACCTAGATGTTTTGCTCTCGAAGGCGTCTTGACTGGGAGCTCAGAGTGAAGCAGGTGTTGTGTTTTGTGACAGGCAGCGAACAGGGAAACCTCAGAGAAATGTGTGCCATGTTTGTTTCATCCTTGTTGTGGTTTGCTACTCAAAACCACTTAAACAGAGCCTTCCTTTAACTGCATTTAACGGCAAGTGTTGTCTTCAGATAGAACACTTACATGATGAGTCTAAAGGGACAGACACATTCACTTGATTGAATGGTCTCTTACTTTTTGGACATGTGGTAACAGTCTTTGGTTTTGTTTAATATTAGATTATGATTTTGTGTATATTTGTGTGTGTGTGTGTGTGTGTGTGTGTGTGTATAGAATCATATTGGTTATCTCCTTGTGCAGAGTTGTCCCCAAAATGAAAATGAATGAAAAATACTAAAAAAGCCAGAGAAGCACACGAGATCGAGTGCAGCGGGTTCTACAGATAAACACTCACAGATGTTCGACACAGGTGTACTTACAGAGTACCAAAAATACTCCGACATGTGTATTTTATGCTGTATACTGTGAAATAAAAATAGAATCTATATCAGATACAGTACATATACTGTTTGACAACGTGAATTATAGAGACTGTTTTATTTTCAATTAAATACGGAGCAATACATGATGTTTATTATATTTTCTCATGGGACACATTCAAAAGACGGCAAGAGAAGCTCAATTCAATTCGGAAAGTTTATATACTTTTATGATGTCTTAGTTTATATACTTTTATGATGCTGGATTCATTATAGATTTTCTGTAAATAGCAAAACACTAATGGCTTAAACATCTTAAGATTTCTGGTGAGCCAAATCTTCGGCAACGTTCTTTATTTCCGACTGGTTTTTGGGAACCAGTGCGAGTGCCTTTCACGGACCAGACTATAATTCAAAATAAAATGCACTTACATCCAACTTTTATATGTGAGGCTCCATGAACAATTCTTTTTTAATCTTGATTGTAAAATGATGATGACACTGACATCAGGCTCAGAGTTTGACGAATGCGTCCGGCTGCCTTTGATTTTAGTACATATTATTACAGATGTTAATTGTTTATTTATGTTACATTTGAATACAATCAAGAGTCCTTCACTTTAACTGGACATTGTGGTGCACAGGGCCTGAGTTGGTTAAAGACTGCACAACTGGATTGAGTTTGGTACGACCGTGAAGCCGAAACATGGCATTGACACCACGGATGGAGGTGTGTAGATTTTGAAACAAAGCTTTGTGTTTTAAAAAAGCTAACTTATAAAAAAAAGATAATTCAGTAATTATATCGGCAAACGACGATATTATGGAATCACGTCCGTCCGTGTCCGCAGATCCTAGCTGTGAACGCAATAACTCAAAAACGAATTGCCGGATCAGTTTCAACATTTGCACACAGGTGCATACCATAAAGACGCCGAACTGTATCGATTTGGGTACTTCTT
>JAVQKC010068327.1:0-25769 GCA_036025475.1 Philypnodon macrostomus
GGTAAACTACAAAGCTCCGGGAGTCAGGAGCGTCGCGGAGTAATACATACCGGTACTATGCTTCACCGTAATATTAGTGGTGTATTATTATTAGTGTTTATATATGACCCCAAAATGGCCATATAATTTGTACGTGTTACAACTGAACAATGTTGAAAGTTATTGTGAATACACCATTAACGTTTGAACAATGTTTAGAGTTATTGTGAACGCGTTTAATAAAGTTTGACTGACTGACTGTTGTTTCGCCTAATGAGGGTCCGGTGCGCTTTATATATGAAAAAAGTTTGAAAATAGACCATTCATTGACAGTGCGCCTTATAATCCAGTGCGCCCTATAGTGCGGAAAATTAAAAGTATTTCAGTTTCAAACATTGGCCTACACAGCAGTAAACACAAAAGTCACTGTAACCACGGAGAGAGTTTTGTTTTTATGTTTTATGTTCAAATGCTGGTACTCTTACTTCAGTACATTAAGAAAAGATGTCCAAACTGTTCAGGAGCTTTTTAGTACCAGTGTGTTAAAGGGCAGTACTGCTATAGTGACTGTTTGCATGCTTAATTGCTTATAGTATCTCCCTCAAACAAACAGCATTGGCCTTAGGTGGATGTACTTCTCTTATCTCAGTCCTGTTGTGAACATAGGTCAATATTACGGGTTTTAAAAGGTGAAATCTAGAGTATCTTCCGGGTACAGTGCCCACCACAGCTTCGTGTGATGGTTTCAGTGCTGCCTCTGTTCATTATCACCAGAGCCCATCCCTCTGCTCACATTCCTAACTTCACTGCTGAGGTCACAGGTCAGCTGCACCCAATATTTTAAATCATCCCTTAATTACCTCTTTGCTAGAGTACAGCATTGAATGTAGAGTTAATGGTCTTCTACTTAATTAAGATAATATTAATGTTTATAATGTCAGTTTCACAAGGCTTCATCCGATCAGTGTTGATACAGTATCCAAAGGTGACGGTCAGCTTGACACCTTGTTAGCGTCTGCTGTTGGTGTTCTTATTTTAATCAACAGTGCCATCTAGCACCTTTCAAAGTAATAGACACTCCACTCAATCACTGCTGTCGTAACTTGGGTTTAGAATAGACTATGAATAAAATGCACCTGGCATTTTGAAACATTTATGATGATAATTTTGTCTCATTGAGTGATAAGATATATGGATAAATAGGATAGATATATAGATATATAACAAATTAACTCACTTCATTATTTTTCATATTTATTTGATGTTTTAAATTATGCTGTTTTGCTCGTTATAATCCGAGGTAAAGAATTACCTACAAAGAAACAAGCTTATTTTTCTGTTCCTTTTCATTCTTCTTTCTCCCGCTCACAGTATGTTCCTCCAGACCTGTGCATCTGTAACTTTGTGCTGGAGCAGTCTCTGTCAGTGCGAGCTCTGCAGGAGATGCTGGCAAACACTGGGCAGAACAGTGAAGGGGTGAGTACATGTCCGCCTCCCACCAATTTCTCTATTCTTCTATGTCTGGAGCACACAAACACATTATTACCCATGTATAAAAAAGTAATTCTTTTTTTTTTTTGCAGACTTCACTTTTTCTTTACATCTTTCATTTCTACAGTAGGAATTTGAGGTGGCCAAATGTGAATGCTCTTAATTAAATTTTAAAGGCGTCTTTTTTCCAGCATTAGAAATTCCTATTGGAAAAGATTATCTTTGAGTGCATTTTTCACTGAGTAACTGTGACTACAAACATAAGTTAATGAGGTCAGATCTCAGTGAGTAAGAACAAGTGGAAAGTAGACAGAGCACAGCGAACAATCCTCTGATCCAAGAAGTGTAATTGAATTCTAAATGGGAGCTGTCTCTTCCATTTTGTGTTAGACAGTAGTGTTTTGTAAAAGATAAGAAGGCTCTGATAATGAAAGAGGGATAAAATGTGGGACAAAAAAAGAGAATCAAAGCTTTGTTCAGACCTTTCCTTCACGATGAATGCTGCTATGAGCTCCACACGGTCTTTTACATGTTATATTTGAGATGAGCTTAGTTCAGACCTTTCCTTCATGATGAATGCTGCTATGAGCTCCACACGGTCTTTTACATGTTATATTTGAGATGAGCTTTGTTCAGACCTTTCCTTCATGATGAATGCTGCTCTGAGCTCCACACGGTCTTTTACATGTTATATTTGAGATGAGCTGTGTTCAAACCTTTCCTTCATGATGAATGCTGCTATGAGCTCCACACGGTCTTTTACATTTTATATTTGAGATGATATATTTGAGGAGGTAAATTACTGACTCATCACCCTTTAGTGTCATGGCAGTGTCAGGGACAATACTGAAGCATATCTAAAGGCGTCAGGCTCCATAAACCCAGCCATCCTCACGTTTCTGCAGTAACAGAACCATTTCATGTGTCATTTATTCTCATCATTACCACTGTTCAAAAGCATCTCGTCAAGGTGGAATCAGCCTTTTTGAGGACTGTAGAACTGTCCTTTCCTCCTTCACCTGTGTAAAAGCAGTCCAAAAACGAGAAAACAGTGCTCCTTTTTACTATACCATTTCAATAGCCAAGCCACTACCTTTTAGGAAGCTTTATCTCTCTCTGTCTCCCTTGTGGAAACATGTGGTCTGTGCTGCTAACTGTCAAGAGCTTTTCACTGAATGTAATATTCAAAGGTATTGTACACAGACCACTTCTGTCCTGAAGGAGCAGAGATGAGAAAGCCTATTGTAGCATGGATCATTGCAGTGCAGTTACAACTGAATGAGAAACTAAACCTTAGCACAGAGGTCTGTTTGTGGGAGTTTTGATCAAGTTCAAATTTGTTAATTTGTTTATTATGACTCCTTATTAGTTACTAGTCGTAATAACAAAACGTTACTTTACGTATCAATTCATATACAAAAGATGCAGACAAGAATTATACAATTGATCAGAAATACAATTACTTAAAAGTTTGAAATTGTAATGTGTAGCTATGCATTAAAACATTAAAAAACTGGCACAGTCGGACTCTATATAAATAAAAGAAACCTGTGTGGCTCTGGCTGTGACTGTACTTAATGCACAACATAGTCTGGCTCAGATAGGTCGTAGTGTGGCCCTTACTGCTGAAAGTCAGGTCTGCATTGTTATTAGCTCAGGGAGCAGATTTGTATTGTAGTCAACAATGCAATGTTGGCTGGCCTTGTTTGGCAGTACAACAGTGTGTTGGCTAGAATGCACCTCTGATAGCACTGCTAATAAATTATCTTCCTCACTTCCTGCAGGAAGGGCTCCTTTCTCTTTATCATTTCTCTTACATTGTGTAATTGATTGCCACACTTCCAAATAACACATTGTTTTCATTTGTATTTGTGTGTTACTAGAGTGCTGACCATGAAAAATGGGTAGGTTCATTTGTTCCTTCATCCATCACGTCAGTCCGCATGTCCAGTATACTGAATGCTAAACAAAGGTTTTAACCCCACTTCATGTGAAAGTCCCCTTACTTTCACCAGAAGTCATGTCTATTTCTTGACTGTCATTAAACTAATTTCTTAATGTTATACAAAGATTATGGACTTCTCATAAACATGTTGTTAGCATGGTCAGCAGTGGTCATCTCATCACAGACACTGCACCATGATGAGTTCATTTTCATTCTGGATCATCCCTTGTATTTTCTTGCACTAGTAAATAGAATTTAGTGTGTACTATTTGAAACCTGCAAAAACACCAACACGAAGGACATTAATTTTTGTGGCGACTGCAGATAAGGTTCTCACCACACCATCACTCACCAGTCTGGAGACAATCAATTTTCCTTTGACAGGCTGCTAAACCATAACTTATGACAATCTTGAAATAGACATTGGTGCTGTTGCCTTCTGCACATAAGTCAAATGTTTGCCTGGCCTCATTCTGCACTTTTAAGTCACAATGTTTTTAGTCTAATTTGAATTTATTTTTGGTCAGTTATAAATACAATATAGCAGTAGCTTATTAACGGTAAACACTCACGAATTACCCACTTTGTGCCTTGGTTTGAGGCTCTGTTTTCTCTGGATTTGGTCTTAGTTTAAAGGGTTTTGAGGAATTGTTCGGAAATCTGTTTTGATTTGATTTAATGTGTAAACATTCAACTTAAATTAGTTTCGACTTCTGATTTTGTGTCAGATTTCTACCTTTTATAAATGTGTATTTTAGGCTTACATGTTTGGGTTACATACTAACATTAATTATAATACACATTATGTAATAATAAACATGTTATAGTTTAGTTAAGCATTATTATCCAGATACTTTGATGAAGAAGGAACATGTTCCTTAAGCCATTCCATCAGATGGCATTTGATAAATGAGTCAATTTCCTAATGGCTCCTCTACAGAACTCCTGCTGGTAGTGTGTTTGTGTAAATGACTTCGTCAGCAGGATGAACTGCTTAGTAGCTTATGTTAAGATACTGTTTTACTTGAGTGAATCTGCAGTCAGCAGTAAGTAACATTATCAAGTGTTAGTAACAATAATATATGATGTTACTCAGATGATTCTAGTCACATTTTTACAAAACTATAGCAGCACATGTACTAAAAACAACTAAAATCTGTTTCTAAGCCTTGTCATTCACACTTATGAATGTAAATGAAATTGAACAAAACTTTCAAGTCCCTTGTTGACCACAGGGGCAGCGCACCACACCAAAGGTCACAGTTCTTGGCAGTGATGTGTCAGCATGAGCGCAGGCCTGAAATACCAGACAACCTCTCTGTACTCCCAACTTCAGGCACAGCTGTTCACAGATAAACTTCCATTTGTCTTTTTTTATCAAACCATACATTGACTTTGGCACTTTGATGGTAGCCAAAGTAATTAGTGGGTAGTCAAGTCAAGAAGTTTACCCCTTACAATAAAGAGGAATGATCGATAAGGACAGAAAGCTTTACATGTAGCCTGCTTCGTACACCCCCAGAATGTCCAACACAAGATGAAGACCAAGAAAAGACCTGCTTTGTGTAGATGATGATTATCTGTTACAATGATTTGTTCTTTTTTCACTGCCACTAGAGGTTCATTAAAAGGGTAAGTGTATCTTGAATCTTTTTCAAATCAAAATGAAACACTTCATTCTTTCTTCCACATTTCCTCCTTAAAGGGTGAGTATTATTCTTGTTTTTCACAAGAATGGGACGTGTTACTGTTTGACTGGCTGTGTGAATAATGTTACCATTGTTTGTTTGCTTGCATTTTGAATGAAAAGCAAACGTGGAATATCGTCAGCCCTGTTCTTGCTTACCTGCTGGTGTTTTTTAATTTCTGAAAGGTTGGGTGAACGCTACAAACATAATAATCCCTTTTACATTAGGTGACCATCTTAGAGACTATCTAAAATGACTAATGTGAGTTCCTTTTTTGTTTTCAGGGACAAGGAGGTGGTCATCGAACGCTCCTTTATGGTCATGCAATCCTCCTACGACACTCCTTTAGTGGTATGGTGAGTACCAGAATAAATAAGGAAAGGTTTTTAACAAACAGCGACAATAGCCAAACTAACTCAACACTTTTGACCCAGTACCTGACCTGTCTGAAGACATCAAGGTCATTGACAGACAAGCTGTCATTCGATGTGGGACTGCAAGAAGACTCCATAGGTACAGTACACCATTTCATTGGCCTTTTATATCTTCGTTGAATATCCTCCCTGAATTGAAGTTTGCTGCACCTCAACCTTGGAAAATAGTGTCAACACAGTGCTAGATTTAACCTTTCAACTTCTCCAATCCCCAAAGGCATTAATCAAGTGAAAAATTGCTTTTCTGGTTTCTTCATTCACCTCAGTTTAATAGTTGCTCAGAGCAGTATTGAAATGTCAAATATGTTTTTTGTTATTATGTTGTAGATTAATATATAATAACTTCAGTTTGGATTTATATGCTTGTTCAGGTGAGGCTTGCTGGTGGACCATTCACCCTGCCTCTAAACAGAGGTCTGAAGGAGAGAAAGTCCGTATTGGAGATGACCTGATTCTTGTCAGTGTATCTACAGAGAGATACCTGGTATGTCATGCCATATTACAACTTATAACTCAAAGCAAGACAAGGTTTCAGATGGGGTCATAACTACTATTTTATAAACCTGTGTTTGCAGTATACCTTTGCACACCTTTGAAGTTTCATTGTCTAGTGGTGGTTGAAAGAGAATTCAGTAGACCTGTGTAGTAGTGTCCTGTGTCCAAAGTAAAATGTCTTGCATAATCTATGAAGCTCTTTACTGAGTTTTTTCTTAAAAGGTTTTCAGGCTGTTATAAAACCTAGCAGCATTCACATTGTGGATCCTATGCACATCACAATGCTGCACTTATCTGTTTTGGTTTACTGTCGTCTCAAAAAGCACTTTGGAAAGTTTAATGGCCTTCGGGGAATATGGATACCTGTCTCACTCCACCAAACTTACAAGTGACAAGGCAATTCTGCAGGAACCTTCAGACTGCTATCTGTAATGGGGATCTGATTACCTGTGAAGCTATCTTTCCTTTTTCAGTCTTCCTTGTGAAAGCATCAGTCTGGCTGATGAGCTTATAGTTAATGCTCTGTCCCATATGCACAGCTCTACACCTGACCTCAATTAACTTGCGTGGTAAAGAAACAGGTGAGAGGAATTTTAAGAGGGACAGCCACGCACAAAGCATTAGATACTAGCAGTACTTTGTTTTGAGAAAAAGATGCAATTAAGCAAATCTAGAAAAGATAAATCACTGAGACTTTGATGCAGCTCTTTGTCTCTCAGTTCAGCAGATTCCCTGTAAGCTAAGTCACCACTCAGACGGTTCATTTAAATAACATCTACTTGCTGCTGTATTTATCTCATCCATCCACGCATGTCGGAATAGCAGATAACGTACGACTCACTAAATTTACATGTATGGCAATGGGCCAATAGCTCATGCAGAGCTGTAGCTAATGGCATATGTAACTTCTGCTTACTTCAGTATTCTGTCCAGACAGTGCTGCTGCATCAGTGGTTTAGTCTAGATGGATGGTGGCATATTAGAGCAGTATAATTCTTATTTTCATATACTATTAAGCTAGATCATTTATTTGTGGTATGGTTTACCATAATTATCATTGAGTTTTTCCTGTTTTTCCTGCAGCACCTCTCTGTCTCCAATGGGAACTTTCAGGTGGACGCCTCCTTCATGCAGACTCTGTGGAACGTCCAGCCCACCTGCTCCTCAAGCAACATGGCTGTAGGTATGTCCATGCTTCAAGTTTAAGACACTAAAACACTAAAACTTTCTAAACATTATGATAAACATGTTGCATGTATTTTTGTCAGGTTTTTTGATTGGTGGCCATGTCATGCGACTTTGTCATGGACATGATGAGAGTTTGACCATCCCAGGAGCAGACAAGAGCGAAGGGGAGCAGAGGTCAGTAACATTTGTATAAAACAACTGGGCAATGATAATGTAAAGTTTATTACTTAATGTAAAGTTCAATAAATCAAGTTAATTCTACTTCCAGTATACATTTTTCCTTTTCTATAGCAGTAGTTTCTGTAGCTAATAATATTATATTAATCAGGCCTTAATCATGTCTTTTGTTTCCAGGATAGTAAATTATGAGGCGGGAAAAGGAGCATCTCGAGCCCGCTCATTGTGGAGACTGGAGCCTTTGAGGATTAGGTGAGATCAGACCCTGAGTCGTGCACTTATAAGGATAAATATGTACCTCTGTTGCTATTGTAGTTGTTTTATGTGACAGCTCTTTGAAGACTATGGTTTATGTCTGCCTAGTATACCTACATGGGGACTGCCTGTCACAGTTTGTACACTTACAAGTGCAGAAGGTGCATCTAGAAAAGTTTCCCTTTTCAAATTTTAGAGTTGAGTTTTCACATTTGCAGTGGCAACTATAGATTCCTTGTTATACTTGCCATGGTATGTCAAAATTGATTTATGTATGTAAGCATAAACAGCACAGAAATGAGCTTCCCGGTACAATGCTTCACCTAAACATATGGACAGATTTTCAGATTGGTAACAGTAGTTTCCTTTGTTCAGCTGGAGCGGCAGTCACATCCGGTGGGGGCAGCCTTTCCGACTACGCCATCTCTCGACTGGGTATTACCTGGGCCTTACTGAGGACAAGGGTGTAGTGCTGCTGGACAGAGAGAAGTCTGACACTAAAGCCACAGCTTTCTGCTTTAAACTCTCCAAGGTCAGATTTACTGTTTGTTATTGGTTAATCAGATGTCCTTATATGAACCCTTTATCTATTGTGAGTGATTTTTTAAAGACGCTTTCATATTAAACTCATATTTGTAATGTTGTATATTTGTGTTCGCTCTTCATTTATTTTCCTGTGTGTTTAAACCCCATAGGAAAAGAGTGACAGTGGCCCAAAGCGAGACATTGATGGCATGGGAGTTCCTGAGATCAAATACGGAGACTCAATGTGCTTTGTCATGCACGTGGCAACAGGACTGTGGCTGTCCTACCAGGCTCCTGATGCCAAAGCATCCCGCCTTGGCCCCCTCAAAAGAAGGGTACATTTGTTAATAGTGATTGAAATAATGTATGTGCCCACCAGCTAATATTTGATATTTTTTACCTTTTACATAACCTCCATCACAGTCACATTATATGCCTATAAGCCACAGCCCAGTAGACGTGATCATGTGAAGGGTGACACTTACTTCTGGGTAGGACATGAGGATTATGGCAGCAGTGGGAGAGCTGCCCCTGGGTGGACCTCCCTTTGGCGCCAGGCTGTCTGTGTAGCTTCGGCAGGAGGCCTTTACCCATTCATCTTCTTAATTATGTTGTTTGATTACACTTAGTCAGGTTTCACTCAGCATTGCTTTAGACTATATATTAATAGTAGTGCCCTATTTACAGTCACTACTTTGCACTGACAAAATAGGCGTGTCCAAAGGTAACTTACATGGTATATGATATGAAAGTTTCTGTTGTTTTCTACAGGCCTGCTTGCATTCTGAAGGTCACATGGACGATGGGCTGATCCTGCAGCTCTGTCAGCACGAGGAGGCTCGAGCTGCACGCATCATTCGCAACACCACCTTCCTCTTCAACAACTTCATCAAGTATAAATCAATCATTACATTCAGTATTACATCCACATTTTATAGTTCCTCTTTAATATTTATAATTGGAACTATATTATAATCATATTTTCTCGCTGTTGCTTTCAGAGCCTTGGACAGCATGACTGAGGGGGAGTCTCAGGCAGTGGCGGGGTATGTAGAAGAGGTGCTCCAGACACTCAATGATCTGATTGAGTATTTCAAACAGCCAGATTCAGAGCTGGAGCATGAGGAGAAACAGAACCTCCTACGTTCACTCATTAAACGGCAAGACCTCTTCAAGGAGGAGGTGAGGAAGCTCAGGGTTTATGAACTATTAAAATCATGCTTATATATTTCACTGGTACAATACACTGGTCCACACATGTACACTGGTCCACACACGTACACTGTTCCACATATTTTTGGCTAAGTCTAAATTGGGCTTGCTTTTTCTTAGGGTATGCTTGCGCTCTTGGTCAAATGCATTGACCGAATGAATGTTTACAACAATGCTGCTCACTTTGGAGAAATGGCTGGAGAGGAAGCTGGCGCAGCTTGGAAGGATATTCTCAACCTTCTTTATGAACTTCTGGGTAAGCACACTATGTTGACACTGGCTCCAAGTGCAATATTAGTCTTCGGTCCATTTCATCTTCTGACTTACACTCGACTAGCTCGGCTAAATAATAATTCACCTGTTTATATAGTACAGCCCTGATGACAAACACAGTTCACGCCTGTAATGACTATAGAGTTGTAGGGCATCAGTTCACTCTCATCACGCCATTTGGACAACTTCATTACTTTAATGACTAATAAATGACCATAAGCAGTGTACACTGTATCACTGGCAAAACCAATCAAACTACAATTAGGCACAAAAAGATGTCCTTTTGTTCTATATATGATTTCACACGTATATATCACATATTTAGATTGTGGATGGATAGAAAAAAAAAAAAACACACACAGTTAAATGAAATCTAAAGTGGTCTGCTCCAAAATATGAAGTGAAAATCTTGTCATTGAACTTTCATCATTTTAATCCATTGATAAAAGTAATGATATGGACTGCTGTGATTTGAAGAGAGAACAGAGAAAGGTACGTTTACAATCATTACATACAACATTTTAAGTTGTTTAGACACATTATGAAGCAAGGAGCAGTGCTGATAGCATCATTAACAGTTCTAGCCAGGTGCTGACACCCTGTTCTCTCTGCTCTGAGACATAAACACATAAAAAAGTTAGACCTTGGAAAGTTTTGATGTCGAAAACTTTTCTTTGTTTTAGTCAGCCTTGCCCTCCCGAAGATGACCTAGCAGAAATGAATCATCACTTTTGCAGCATGCACTTGCACACAAATTACATAGACATGGGTTCAGTTCAGTCCTGGATGGCCTTCCCTACAGATGGGTCATCTCAGAGGATGCTGAGCAGCTGGGGTTACATGACACCCCATCCTAAACTCTTCATGTTGGTGTATTAAACTATGAGCCCTAGAGGTTTAACAAAGTTTGCACAATAAGAAACACATTTTCTTCTGTGGTTTTCTGGTGCAGTCTTTTGCTTGATCAGCCAATATACGATTTACTAAAATTACAGCCTCAGGGTATTCTCATTCTCCGATTTTAAATTTACATTATTAGCAGTGCTGACTCCTGCCTTGTGGTGTAGCCACCTGCATTTGCATTTAATGAAAGCTTAGTGAAAAGCCGAATTAGAGGATATTAGACACTCATCAGTGTTCCTTTGGCACAAAGCATTGTTAAACAGGTTAATGAGCATGATCAGTCCACTGTCCCTGAATCCTTATCGTGCAAAATGAGACAATCGTCTCAGCCGCTCCTGAGGCAGACAAAAAGAAGACCTCTGCACAAAAAGGCTAGCAAGACATTCTCAGCAACTTTTGAATATGATCTCAAATTGCACTTTATTACCATGTTTATTTTTTGTTTGCTCAGCTGCCCTGATTCGCGGTAACAGGACCAACTGCACTCAGTTTTCCAAGAACCTGGACTGGTTGGTCAGTAAACTCGAGAGACTGGAGTCTTCATCAGGTATTAACAACATGATCTGTGTCAGACTTGAATTACATACGTCTCACTGATAACAAATGTTTTATTAATGTGATCCTTTTTAGGAATCCTGGAAGTCCTCCACTGTATCTTGGTCGAAAGCCCAGAGGCTCTGAACACTATTCAAAAAGGGCACATTAAGTCCATCATCTCTCTACTCTACAAACATGGACGAAACCATAAGGTGGGCAAAGACACAACCTATAGTATTGGTATGTATTGTCCCTGATGCAAATGTAATTATAGGTTTAGCCTAGTAACAGACTGTTGATGCTTGTACTACATGTAAACATAGAAACAAGCACCAGAGTAGACAGAAACAATTTACAAGTGCCTTCAATAAATCTAAATACAGCTCTGAGACGACATCTGAGTTGATGCTGTTATAGAAATCTTTGTCATAGCTGTAACTGACGCCTCCCTCAGATAACCATCTGTTGTGTTTACATTCTCACTATGTGTTTTATGTGTTGTGTTAAAATGGGGCAGCAATATTTACTCTGTAAATTCACAAGCCATGAGAGGGCATCCTTGTAAACAACAGCTGCTAATCATGTGAGTCTACTAAAGAAGCACATGGTCCTGGTCTATGTGTAAGGCTTTGTGTATTAGGTGACTCATTTTAAATTTACCTGAGTTATTATTGATGAATATTATGTCATTATCTCTTTTAGATTTTGGATGTCCTGTGCTCTCTGTGTGTCTGTAATGGAGTAGCAGTAAGAGCCAATCAGAATCTGATCTGTGACCACCTGCTCCCTAAGAGGGACCTGTTGCTTCAGACTAAACTTGTGAATGATGTTCAGAGGTAAAGAGAAAAGTGATGTAAAAATCAATTATACATGCCCTGCCCACATGTTTTACTACTTTTTTTATCTGTAGCATAAGGCCAAACATTTTTCTGGGCATGGCTGAAGGTTCGGCGCAGTACAAAAAGTGGTATTTTGAGCTGGTAATTGACCAGGTGGACCACTTTGTGACTGGGGAGCCCACTCACCTGAGGGTGGGCTGGGCCAACACTAAAGGCTACGCTCCGTATCCCGGTGGAGGAGAGGGATGGGGAGGCAATGGTGTCGGAGATGACCTGTACTCCTACAGCTTTGATGGACTTCATCTGTGGTCAGGTATGATGGTAAACATTACAATTATTTGATAAGATAAGATAAGTGCACTAAATAAAAAGCTGCACTGCCTGATTTTGTAAAACTGTGCGAAAAAAAAACTATTGACTTGATTATTCTGTTATTTTAACCTTGTTTACATTTTATACTGTTGTCCTTTTTATCTTTGCCTTGTTTTAGAAGTAATGTATTGCTCAGATAATGTTGAAAATACTGTTAAAACGTTAAAACTCACACCAGAGAGGTAAAGGTCAGTAATTTATCTTTGTGTTAATAGGCTGTCTGAAGCATAGGCTCTATATTCTCTAATTGCTCCCTTATCTCTGCTCTTGGACCAGGAGACATTGCACCTTTTTCACCTCTACCTAAAAAGTCCCTGCACCTCATTCATGTTTAAAAGTTCATCTCTCCTTTTTATCTTGTCCCTTCACTATCACTCTGGCCTACATTTGCAATGACTTTGTGGCAATAACATTCATCCATCTTGCCTTTGTCCAGGGCGAATCCCCCGGGCTGTGGCCTCCATTAACCAGCACCTGCTGAACTCAGACGATGTGGTGAGCTGCTGTCTGGATCTGGGCGCTCCTTCCATGTCCTTCAGGATCAACGGGCAGCCAGTCCAGGGCATGTTTGAGGACTTCAACACGGACGGCTTCTTCTTCCCCTGTGTCAGTTTCTCTGCTGGGGTCAAGTAAGTATCTGCATGTTAAACTTCATCAAAGGTTCAAATTATTGTGCTGGGAAATGCTTGAAAGCAGACATTCTCAAGACTTCAAAGAGAACAAAACTGAAGCATGATAAATCATTTCAATCTTACATAATATCTGGTCTTTTCTCCGCCCTCCCCCCAGGGTTCGTTTCCTGTTAGGTGGACGTCATGGAGATTTTAAGTTCCTGCCCCCCGCTGGTTACTCTCCTTGTTATGAAGCACTTTTGCCCAAAGAGAAGATGCATGTGGAGCCTGTGAAGGAGTACAAGAGGGACCATGAGGGGGTCCGAGATCTGCTGGGAACCACTCAGTTTCTGTCTCAAGCCTCCTTCATCCCCACACCTGTTGACACCACACAGGTCAGGTCTTGTCTTTCTTTAAAATTGCAAATACTTGGTTTAGAAGAAACTTTTTTATCAATACATTGTAAAATTTGTGTTAATTTGTCCATTAATTTGTCTTGTTTGTATCTAACTGTACCATCTGTCTATGTCCTCTGCAGGTGGTTCTCCCCCCTCTGCTGGACAATGTTCGAGACAAGTTGGCAGAAAACATCCATGAACTGTGGGCAATGAACAAGATTGAGCTTGGCTGGACCTATGGCAAGGTAAACCAGACATTATTCATCATGTTAATTGCAATATATATATATTCTCCATATAGAAACTAGCTACAACAATACTACACAGATGAAGTATATATCGTTTTCGGCATAAACCAAAGCAGTTTTTATTTTTTGACAGCACGTTGAGACATTTCAATCCTCCGTACATGTGCCATCATTTGACTCTCCATCATTTTGGCATTTCATTGTGGCACACAGACTATGTTGAAAATCCAGTCACACAGAGCCTGTTTGTGTATAATGCTTATCACACAATCATTTTCCATTGGGCCAATACCACAGGGCCCATTTAACAAAACTAATGAGGCTTTCACCTTCCAAGAATGTGACACCCACATTAATTTAGACTGGGACGAAGCACTCCATAGAGGAAAATATATAACCATATAGTTTTAAGGACAACATATAAGTGCAAACAACTGCTTGATTAGTTTAGTTTTAGAAAGCCCCAGTGAGCCTTAGTAAAGCTGTGAATTCATTATGACACGAAACAGTATGGCTGCCCATAAAGTTGTTTATGTCTTTAATATAAGTTTGACATTTTTACCTTGAATTTTTATAAAGGCAGAATCATTAGTTGGGGCATCTGTGAATTTTTCTAACTCCGATCAAACAGAGATAGTTGAGAATCTGAGCCAGACTTCACTGAACTGATTATGGCTTATCTCTCAGTCATTAAAACATCAACACCTTGAGCCTTAGTGGAGAAAAACAATGCAGCTGCTTCACATCTGTTGCTCGCAATCAATAGGAACCAAAACTGCATTTTGCACAATGAAAATACAAACTGTATATTTTTCAGGTTCGCGATGACAACAAGCGGCAGCATCCTTGCCTTGTGGATTTTACAAAGCTGCCTGAAACAGAAAGAAACTACAACTTGCAGATGTCCAGTGAAACACTTAAGTAAGCTTCTCTGCTGCATTGTCCCATTGCCTATTCATGTGGTTTACTTCTGAATGCTGTTCAGGGCAAATTACTGCTAAGATTAGAGTAGACTTTGTAAGGACTTGTGTCGTCTGAGTGAACACCACTATTGATTTAAGAATCTTAGATCCAAAGCTTACTTGAGCCAACTACTGAGTCAGCTCACTGTAAAAACATTTACCCTGGTCAATGAAGCCACCTCCAGGTATTAGGTATATAATAAGGTTGGCTCCTTAATTCTGTGCAAAGGTATCTGATATAAACAATTTATAAATGGCACTTGTTTGACGCAGAACTCTGTTGGCCCTGGGTTGCCATGTTGCCCAGGTCAATGTTCACGCTGCGGATGATCTGAAGAAAATCAAGTTACCCAAAGAGTGAGTGCCCATGATATTCAATAAAATGAATTGTCTCTTTCAAAGAGGTGATCATCTGTTTAACCACACAGTATTATGTTGTATCTTGCAGCTATATGATGTCCAATGGATACAAGCCTGCGCCACTAGATCTTTCTGACATGAAGCTTAATGCAGGTCAGGAGATTCTAGTAGATAAACTGGCCGAGAATGCACACAATGTGTGGGCCAAGGACAGAATTAAACAAGGATGGACCTATGGTATCCAGCAGGTAAATTATCAATTATACAAGTGATAATATCCAAGAATAGACTAGTGGGGACTATAAATGCTTACGCCAGTATTTTGTCTCATCACCTCAAACACTTTAATTTATACTCCTACATGTGCCCTTTTGCTCTTATGACACTTTGATTCTTCCACTGTGAAACTAATTAGGATTTTTATTATAAGCTTATGTATCTCTAGGATAATGTAACGTGACAGATCATATTTCATCTGTGACAGGATATAAAGAGCAGACGTAATCCCCGCCTGGTGCCATATGCTTTACTGGACGAGCGCACCAAGAAGTCAAACAGAGACAGTTTGAGAGAGGCCATCAGGACTCTGGTCGGATATGGATATGACATTGACCCCCCAGATCAAGAGGGTTAGGGTTATTCTCTCTTTGTTAATGACTTGCTTTCTGTGCAATAAACTAATGTAAGGGCATCTTGTTAAAAATATTTCTATCTTTCTTGTTCAGCTGTTCATGCAGTTGACAATCAGAGCATTGAGTCCATTCGTTTCTTCCGTGTGGAGCAGACGTATGCGGTCAAAACGGGGAAGTGGTATTTTGAGTTTGAGGCCATTACTGGAGGAGACATGAGAGTGGGCTGGGCCAGACCAGGCTGCAGACCTGATGTTGAACTTGGAGCAGATGACCAGGCCTTTGTCTTTGATGGATACAGGGTAAAAGTCATATATATGTACTGTATATATTGTCCTTATTATCTCAAATTTTTTGCATTGCAGTAAACTGACCTTTAATTTCCTTAAGGGTCGTCGTATGCATGCAGGCGCTCGTTACTTTGGCCAACCATGGAAAACTGGTGATGTGGTTGGCTGTATGATCAACATGGAGGACAAGTCCATGATTTTCACTTTGAATGGAGAGCTTTTGATCACCAGCAAAGGCTCTGAGCTTGGTTTTGCTGACTTTGAGACAGAGGATGGTAAGAGCCACACACTTCACAGCACTTCACTGCTGGGCTATTATGTAATTTATTCTGTAAGATGTATAGATGCTCAGTCAGTGCAGTGTTGGTTCATTGCTGTGTAAATTACTCATTTAACAAGGCAACAATGCTGTGGGACACACTTAAGCTATTGTTCTCCATTTATAGTCTCTTTTTATATCACACATAAAATTCTCCTCTTTATCTTCTTCAGGTTTCATCCCTGTGTGCAGTATGGGCAAGTCTCAGATTGGCCGTATGAACCTGGGAAAGGATGCTAGTACCTTAAAGTATTACACCATGTACGGCCTCCAGGAAGGATTTGAGCCGTTTGCTGTCAACATGAACCGAGAGATCACCATGTGGTTCAGCAAACGCCTGCCCACTTTTGTCAATGTTCCTCCAGATCACATGCACGTTGAGGTAACAATGTTAAGACCATGAATGATCATCATGGCATTTTTATGTTTATTAAAAGCTGTAAGTTCATATTTTATTTTGCTCTTTTGTTTGTTTTCTGTAAGGTAACAAGGATTGATGGCACAGTGGACAGTCCGCCATGTCTCAAAGTCACACACAAGACTTTTGGCACACAGAACAGCAACTGTGACATGGTGTACTGCCGTATGAGCATGCCAGTGGAGTTTTACTCTGCAGATATGATACTGGATGAGTCTCAGAAACTCAGGTCAGACTAGGATTGACATTGGTGATAAAAAGAAGTAAAAAATGAAAACACAACAACAACATTTTTCTCACCTCTGTAGCCATCCCCCAAAAGAAGACGGAACTGTTGACTATGGAAGCATCACAACGGTAAACAGAAAGAGTTAAACTGACAAAATCTGAGTCAATGTAATAATTTCTCTGATCAAGGATGGATGTTTTTATAATGCCACATACAGTGTTTTAGACGCCAAAAAATGACGCTATCTATTTAATATTACATTTGAAATATTAAAAACTAAATAACAATTGCAACTTTTTTCTTATGCTTTACCCTAACTTTTCTTGTTATGTTATCTCAATTCCCCAGTATTACCATTCTGTGAGGGTGTTTGCGGGACAGGACCCTGCCTCAGTTTGGGTGGGCTGGGTCTCTCCGGATTATCATTACTACAGCAAGAACTTTAGCCTTAGCAAAACACGGACCGTCACAGTCACCCTAGGAGATGAGCGGGGTCGGGTCCATGAAAGGCAAGATTGTTTTTTGAATATTTAATGTAGAAATGAGGACATTGTGAAGGACTTATCGTTAGACGCAGTCATTTAGCCCAAAAAGTTTCTGCCCAAGTTCACTTTTACTTTGTTACACTTTATCACCTGTCATGAAAAAATAGCTGTATGTTGCATTATTTATTTGCTGTAGTGTTTATTTAATAATGGCAATTGATTTACTCATAATTACTCTCAGCAGTTTGCTTTTACGTAACATTTAGTCTGACAGATTTACACTGTACTATGTTTTATAAAGGATGCTTCACATAATAGAAAATGACTTAGCATCACAGATTTGATGTGCAATTGTGTTAGAATAGATTTTCTGTGTTTGTGTGACAGTCCCTCCACTTCAGCTGTAGGACATATTGACATGCCCCATCTAGTTTATCCAGTGTGTCTATCTACAGGATGGGTTGTAAATGTACAATTTTGTGTGCATTGTAAATCATACTATTTTTTGTTTTTTCTTCTGCAGTGTCCAGAGGAGTAATTGCTACATGGTTTGTGGGTCAGATGCAGTTGGACAGTCCCCTAACTCTGACCTGGAGATTGGCTGCCTCATTGACCTGGCCTCTGGCTTTGTCTCCTTCACTGCCAACGGCAAAGAGCTTCCTACAGTGTATCAGGTATTCAACATAACCTCATTGCTCCTTTGTTTGGGTGTGTAGTCTTTTATTGAAAAGCTGTCTGTGCATCAAAATTATGATATTATTATTTTCCCTCTTCATCTCTTCATTATCGCGCCTCTTCACACTTCACCTCCCTCTTAAAAACTACAAATGTCAAGAAGCTAATTTACACAGTGAAGGCCTTTATGTTTTGCAAGTGCTATCTCTTTAGTTATCAATTCACCAACTAAAGGTAGCTGAAATGATGGAACATACTGTACAGTATACTGTCCATGTAGCACAAGATATGTAGTGGTCCAAAAACAGTGCGCATCCGGCAAGAACAAATACAATACAATGCAATGATTGAAATGTGAAACTAATACATTATATTTGTTTATTTCCTATCCTCAGGTTGAGCCAAATACTAAACTGTTCCCTGCCGTGTTTGTGCGGCCCACAAGTGCCAACCTCTTCCAGTTTGAATTCGTCAAGCTCAAGGTCTGTCTTCATAGCAATAAATTATACATACAGTAAAAAACTTTTACTTAAACTTTTTTTTTTTACCTTAGGATGCCATGCCGCTCTCATCAGCCATCTTTAAGAGTGAGCACAGGAACCCAGTGCCTCAGTGCCCTCCTCGTCTGGACGTACAGACCATTGTGGCCGTGCTGTGGAGCAGGATGCCCAATACGTTCCTCAATGTAGAGACAGCTCGAGTCAGTGAGAGGCACGGCTGGGTCATCCAGTGTCTGGAGCCTCTGCAGATGATGGCTGTGCATATACCTGAGGAGAACAGGTCTGCGATGAGGATGAAACTACAAAAACAGTTTAGAAAGGCAAATGCTTTAGAATGCTAAAAGTCTCATTTACTTAATATTAATTTGCTGTAGGTGTACTCTAAGTAGTCATCAATTAATTAGATGCAACAGAGAATTGCATTTGCTTTATTGAATGCGCTGTATGTTTTTGCCTAAATGTGCAGAATATTAGACAGAAAATAATGTGAAATGCTGAAATGTAACACTTGCTAAATACATTTACAGCTTTTCCATAATCAGACATATCATGCTGTATGGCCTGTTGCTCACCTTTATTCATTTGTTTTCATTCTGCAGATGTTTGGATGTCCTGGAGCTGTCAGAGCTTGAAGACCTTAGGAAGTTTCATTACCACACTCTGAAGCTGTACTGTGCCCTGTGTGCCCTCGGGAACACACGAGTGGCTCATACTCTCTGCAGCCATTTGGACCAGTCCCAGCTGCTCTACACCATCGACAACCAGTACCTCTCTGGCATGCTACGAGAGGGCTTCTACAATGTGCTCATGAGGTAGAGGCTGTCCACTTTTAATTACTAAAAAGTGCTGCATAGATTTTAATCATACTTTCATAATATTTTTTTATTACAAATGAAACAAAAAATCATGCATTGAAGCAAAATTGGATTGCTGGTAGATTTAGAGCATTTATTGGTAACTTCCAAAATGTTTTAGCTTGTTAATGAACTACCCAATAATCCACAGATACTGGACCATTGTTTCTTGATGCAGAATTACAGATCCCTCCAGTAATGCCCAATGATTGAACAGATCTCTCTCATTATTCCCAGTATCCATCTAGAGACGGCAAAGGAGGCTCGTCTAATGATGAACAATGAGTTCATTATCCCGGTGACGGATGAGACCCGCTCCATCAGGCTTTTCCCTGACGAATCCAAGAAGCACTCCCTTCCCGGAGTGGGCCTCAGCACGTCCTTAAAACCACGCGTCAACTTCTCCCCCGTAGGCATCATTAGCACCACACGCCAGCAGTATCTCTATAGCCCCCAGATCCCACTAGGCATCCTTAAAGAGAAAGCCATCAGCATGCTCACAGAGGCCGTACAAGGAGGAGGTACCCACATTCGGGACCCCGTTGGTGGGAGCGTGGAATACCAGTTCGTCCCTATTCTAAAACTCATTGGGACGCTATTGATCATGGGAGTGTTAACCAGTGAAGAAGTTGGGCTGATTCTGCTCCTAATTGACCCTAATGTGTTTGGGGAGGCCAAAGAAGAAGAAGCCAAAGGGGATGATGTGGCTGTGGCTGCGGAGAAAGAGGATGCGAACAAGAATGAGGAGAAGGCCGTGGAAGCTGGAGAGGAGGAGACCAAAGAGAGTAAAGCTCCTGTGAAGGGTCTGCTGGAAAAATCACTGCCCGAGTCCGTCAAACGTCAGGTGATTTTCTTTTTTACACCAATGTCCCAAGATCTATTCATCTGTCAGGGTTTTAATGAAATTCAAATTGTATCTGCCGTCTGCTTTTTATTCCATTTGGTGCACTAAATCCTCATTTGTCAGATGTTATGTTATGATTTATCCCTCTCTGAAAAGTTGCCGCATGAGTGCACAGAAAAGTACAGGGGCTGAATACTAATGCTCTTATCAATGACAGGAATACACACACAGTAAATTTCTTTTTTCTAAAGATGGATAGACTTGAAATGTTAGAGTTAGAGTTAGGCTTTCCATCCTGTATCAACAAACATATTCTGTCACATATATGGGTTGTGGTTTTTAGGCTTTTTGTCCACCCTCACATCATCAGAGCCATGCACTTTATCAAAGCACAGCAGATGTAAAAATATATACCTGAAACATTGTGCAGTTTCCAGTCCAAGCATTGATAATAAAAACATATAAACTCATAAAAAGTACAGTTCAGTTCTAGCAAGGTTTATGCTACATGCAAATCAAAAAGTTGAACTAGGAAATTAGTAAATAATAATGTTTACATAGTCTTGGGCAGCAATTTAATTAAACCAGGATCATCACAGTTACCCTATTGGTAAGTAAGGTTTTTGGGGGGGTTTACCATGAGTTTGTTGGGCAACTATATTTAGCAACCAGTGTTGACCTACACCTCTCATTATACTATATGTTTTGGCATTGTTTTTTTTAGATGTGCGAGCTGCTGCACTACTTCTGCGACTGTGAGCTGAAGCACCGTATCGAGTCCATAGTTGCCTTCTCCGATAGATTTGTCTCTAAGCTGCAGTTTAACCAGAAGTTCAGATACAACGAGCTGATGCTAGCGTTCAACATGTCCGCCGCCGTCACTGCCAAGAAGACCAAAGAGTTTCGCTCCCCACCACAAGAGCAGGTATAGTACTGTAAAAACTACTCACCTGAGAGTGAGCCTATTTGCCATGTAATTTATGTCTAAGGTTGTGTGATGTTAGGGCCCGGGGCAGAGGAGAAATCAATAACTATGACCGAAACAGAAGATTAGTCCGGGATTTGGAGATCCCTGTGTTCCTTTGGACTTTAGATTGTTCAAATATTTTATTTTCAGCTTCTGCGTTACACTATTCCCAAACGGCCAGCCAGCCTTATTTGTTGGCACTTTACGTGCTTTAGAGACAAAAGAATGTGTAAGTTCAGAAGAAGCAACTATGATTGATCTCATGGGGGAAAAAATGCAGTTCTTTAAGACACATCTTTAAAATTTCCACTCACACAAGTCTTATCTTAATTACCACAGATGTTGATAAATGTTAGACCATTACCTAGCTTTGACTCATAGGATAGCAAATGTTTTAGATACAGGCATAGACTGAAAAACAAGAGTAAATTGATTCTTCTCTGATTATCTTTATAAGTTTTATTTCTGGATAATTACCTGCTAGTAGCATGATAAACATTGATGCACCACTATTTACATTTCATTTTCATTCTCTATGGACCATTAGAGACACCATTTTGACTTTACATCTTCTCAAATGCCCACTGAGAAAATGAACTTAATCAACTTTATTTTATTATAAGACAAAACCCCAACATCATCACTTACCATTCTCTCTTTTACTGTATATTGGTTTTTAGTAATATTTTGGCTCATTTTGTTAACTGTATCAGCAAATATAAGTGCCAGTCCCAGTATTGTACAATGACAAGGTTTTCCTATTTCAGCAGAAAGGCGAAAGCTCTTTGCAGAATGTTCTACATGCACCACAGTCAAAAGCTCTTAGATATGGTTTTGTCTTTTGTTTAGTTGTTATTTTCTGTGTTCACTTTGTGCCTTTGCACCAAAAAGAATGCATGGATATAAACTAAAGTGCCTCCAAGAGAAAGTCAGTGTTTTAGTTCTGCATAGGCCTAAAGCTACACTTTCATCCTAGAGGGAATAAGTACAGCAGGTGTCGACAGACAGTTCTCTCTCTCTCTCACTCTGTTCATCACATGGTTTATTAAAAAGTGCTGCCATAAATAGGCATCAGAATAGATATAACTGGAGTCTGCATTTGCTTACCTAGTGACTTTTAACAATTATTATTAGTCAGTTTCACACTTGTATATGCAGCGCGCAGCATATGTCAAATTATTTTAGCCGTTTTGTCAAGACATGGAAAAACATGTAAAGGACATTGCACATGACAGTTTTTAATCAGAAAGTGATATCTGATATTTCAATTATGCATCAATTATGAGACTGATATAGTATTCATAATATTATTTATTGTGTATCTTTTTTGTCTTTTTCTGTAGATCAATATCCTGTTGAATTTCAGTGCTGGGGAGGACTGCCCTTGTCCTGAGGAGATCCAGGAAGAACTCAGTGCTTTTCATGAAGAGCTGCGACTGCACTGTGGTAGTCTATTTCCTCACTACATGTCTTAAAGACACACAGACTAATTAAAACTTCATGCCATCATTTAGCAAGAATTTACAAATTACTTTAGAGACTGGTTTGTTTACTGGTTTGTTTACATGGTCAAGAAAACCTTCCCTTTATAAAATTCAATTCTGTGGTATAGTATATAGTGCTGTATCAGCTCCTGACTACTCTGAGCCAGCTGTAGCAGGTGTCTGTGAGTCTGTAAAGAGCACTTCCTGAGTCTCTGTTAAACTCTTTGCTTTGTACAGGAATTCCTGTGGAGGAGGAGCCAGAGGAGCCGGACACTTCAATAAAGGGTCGCCTCCTCGCGCTGCTCTACAAGATCAAGGGTCCACCTCAGAAACAAGAGGAAGAGAGCACGGAGAAAGAGCAGGCTGCCCCCAGTAAGTCTCACATTAGCATAAAAGCTCACTTATGGTAACTGGAAACACCCCAGCACACACTTTAATCTCTTAAGTATCTAAACATGACTGGCAGGATCCAGCAGCCAAACCAATTAATGCTGCATCAACTAACAAGCCAGTATAGTGTAAAAACATGTGGCAAAAATCATCCTAAGATAACAATCAAATAACTTTAACATGATTTATGAAAATATATACAGTCCTTCCCTTAGCATCAGTTTAAGTATTTTTCTACTGTTGACTTTTTGCGAAAGTTCAGCTTAAAATATTCAAGAAGTCCCTCCACAGACCTCTGCAATTCTCCCATGTCAAGGACCAAACCTGCATTATGGATAAGCTTTATGCTGTACTTAGGCAGGTCATGCAATCTCACACTTCTTTTATTTATCGCTTTCCCTTTTTATGATACAAACTAAGAAAGTATGTAAGCAGCTTCAGGATAAAGTGAACAGTCAAGCCACATAATGAAATGTGGTATTGTACAAAGTGGTGATTTTTGTTTTAGATTGTATCGTGTCTGATGAAGACTTTGATAATATGCACAAGAGCAGATGTGAGACGTTCACCTTCAGAGCAGCAGGGTCCTCACTGCCTGTTTAGTGTCTCATTAGGATTCTGCTCGGTTCTGACCCTTTGTTTGCTACAGATGTCAATGTTGACTTGACTCATGGTTCAGCTGGAGCTTCAGAATAATAATATCATCCAAAAAGTCAGATGCTTGGATTTTGAATTTTAGGTGACTTGGAAAAAGTAACATGCAGAAAGACTAGTTTATTAGCCCCACTGCTCTGATGTACATATATTTCTTTCAGTGATAAATGAAAATAGTATTATTTTTAAGTACCTGGTACACACTTTGGCCTGCACAGTACAATTTCTATGCCGAAAGGAACTGTGAAAACTAACGTTATATATTAATTGCTTCTAAAATCAAGTTGTGATTGACCAATATCTGTTAAAGTTAGCTTAAGGATATGTCCATCTATATACAATACACCAAAAATTATATTGTTATTGCAATATTCAATTTATTTGCACATCTTAATATTTTCTCACATTGTACAGTCCTAGTATAAGCGACCGATGATCCTGTTGAATGCTGGGCTGGTGTGTTATTCTACCAGAGTACTCTTATGCTCTACAGCCAACCTGAAGGAGCTGATCTCTCAGACCATCACCAGCTGGGCTCAGGAGTCCCACATCCAGGACCCAGAGTTGGTTCGAGTGATGTTCAGCCTCCTCAGAAGACAGTATGATGGGATTGGAGAGCTGCTGAGGGCCATGAAAAAGTCCTATACCATTAGTGCTGCATCTGTGCAGGATGCTATTAACCTGCTGGTATCCTTGGGTAAGATCAGGTCCTTGCTGTCAGTGCGAATGGGCAACGAGGAGGAGAAACTCATGATTGATGGGCTCGGGTAAGAAGATGTGAAGCTCAGGGCACTTGAGTTTTTGTGAAAAGTCTGTTGAAAACTTTTCAAATAATTGTCTTATAACATTTAAAATAGTATTGTTTTATGTTTATAGAGACATTATGAACAATAAGGTTTTCTACCAGCATCCTAACCTGATGAGAGTGCTGGGCATGCACGAGACTGTCATGGAGGTCATGGTCAATGTGCTCGGAGGAGACAAGTCCCAGGTATTTGACAGTTCAATATCAACAAACCAAATCTCTTACCAAACCACTGTCAGTGCTGTTAGCTTTTTGTGATCTTTTCAAAACAAAACAATAACCACTGGTCAGTTTCATGCTATGGGGATAAACTAAGCCAAGAGCAACAGCTTAATACCCATAAAAGCTCCCAGTGTAACGGAGCTGGCAAAGCAGTCGCCTGCCCTGGCAGGAGTGGGGTGAGAGGTAGGCCTCTCACCCCTGTCCTTTTTGGGCAGTGCTGACAGAAGCTGGAAGAGAGGGTTGTGATTTAATGCCTTAGTCAGTGCCAAACATGAATTGAACCTTAGACAGACAGAGCTCAGGGAGACAGCAAGGCACTTAACATCTGACTCTAGCAGTCTGATCACGTCGCCCCAGACATAAATTCCTGACCAGTTTACTGCCACTTGATACATGTAGTTAACTTACAGTACCCATATAAACTGGCAGTAAGCATGACTTAAAGTATATATTATAATGTATATATTTATTTGCCTTGTCTATCACACAAAAACACTATGAAGACATGTTTAGAAGTATCAACTTTTCTAGTATTTAAAGTAACAGTGAATATTACAATTACAGTTCGTCTACATATTATACACACAATATAATTTTATTTACGATTAAATGTCTTTCACAGGAAATTGCTTTCCCAAAGATGGTTGCAAGCTGTTGTCGTTTCTTGTGCTACTTCTGTCGTATTAGTCGCCAGAATCAGAAAGCCATGTTTGACCATCTGAGCTACCTGCTGGAGAATAGTAGTGTTGGCCTGGGTATGGTCAATGCTCAAAACTTGTGTGTTGTAAAGTTATTTTACTTTTTCAAAATTTCAAAATGATTGTTTTTTGGTGTCTCTGTTTAGCCTCTGAAGCCATGCGAGGCTCCACTCCACTGGATGTTGCTGCATCCTCAGTGATGGACAACAACGGGTTGGCTTTGGCCCTGGAGGAGCCAGACTTGGAAAAGGTGAATGAAAAAACATAGATAATTTGAGCAACTTCATACATATCTGCATTTATACAGTGAAGAAAACAAGTATTTGAACACCTTGCTATTTTGCTATTTCTCCCACTTAGAAGTCATGAAGGGGTCTGAAATTTTCATCGTAGGTGCATGTCCACTGTGAGAGA
>JAVQKC010068347.1:0-11994 GCA_036025475.1 Philypnodon macrostomus
AATAATACACTACTAATATTACGGTGAAGCATAGTACCGGTATGTATTACTCCGCGACGCTCCTGACTCCCGGAGCTTTGTAGTTTACCAAAGTCGTACCAAAACATTTTGATGGTGTGACACAAAAATGCTTGGAGGTCAGTAAGCACCACCAGAATTAATCCATATATAAGGCGCACTCCGGAAGGAAAATATGGGAATATAGGAGCCTGTATAAAGCCTTTCATGATATTATATTTGTCCCGTCTTTGTTAAAATAGAGTTCTTTTTTTTTTCTTGCCTACTTTTGGCTGGTACTATTTGTACATGCAGTTTTACCGTCGGCAGTCTTTATAAGTCAGATACCACAGGCTAAGTCATCTCATTGTCCACTTCAGTTCCAGAGACGCTAACCACATGTGTCCGGGTTTGCTCCATTATTTGCGGGTCTTGCGCCATTTGCACGCAAACCTTTAGTAAATCCAGCTCATAGTCGTTGGTAAAGTCAAGTGAAATGTTTTTGTTAAGTTTTGTGTGGGTACCTTCCAGAATCATGCTTTTGCGTTTGACAAGTTGGCACCTTTCACTGAATTGTCTGCCTATTGTAATTATACATTGTCATATATGTCAAAGGATATATATATATAAAAAAAATATCCTTTCCTATACAAACAAAGACTGAAATCTGTGTTAAAAATACAGCCTTCAGTTTGAATCTTCTAGTTGAGGGCTAAATGCTGTAGCTATTGAGCCACAAAACATATGTGACTTTTGTGGCTTGAATATTAATTGTAAATAGCCCTTTAAATATGAAAAAAAATAAAATAAATACAAAATAACTTTATTGAAAATGTCATGGGAATATGTAAATAGACCAACTACCAAAACATTACCTCTTTGACAGCGGTATACATTTACTATAACTAATATGCAATTTCCAACCACATGTATATAATATGGCTATTTCTAAATACCCAAAGCCTTTTTTTTATTCACTCCATATTCAGAGATGTGGCTGCCATTCCATGCCTAGAGCCTCTCCGACCACCACCGAACACCAATCACACAACCACATTCACACATGTGTCTATACTGAGCCACTGCTGATCTATATGAATGAAGCCCCCATGAATGATTCGCCTTATAGAAAACCCACATCGTTCTAGCCACTTTTGTGAACTGTGAAAAAATGACTATTTGAAATCCCTTCCACCTCGGCGTTCGAGACGGCGCCCGCGACTGGACGAGGCGCGGTAAGGGTGAAATAAAACAGCCTGGACCCCCCGGGCAGCCACCCCCCGGACAGCCGCAATGAAAGTCCATCCCTGGGTCACAGCCTCGATCAGTCACTGTCTACTGCAGCCATCAAGAACAGGTCCAAGGAGAAGCCATAGATGACTCAACACGCAGATCACTCCGGACACTTCCAGCCATGATTGATCTGCCTTACTCTGCTAAATAAACATAGATCACTGGACAGAGACAAGACAGGTAGGACGACTATCTTTTAGTACTATGAAAACTGACACTGTAGTAGTTAGACCCGCATTAAGTCAAATGGCATTGCATCAAACCAATGGAGTTAGTAAAAAAATAAAAAATCACTGGACAGAGACGAGTACTAATTCTAAGTCTTTAATTACTATACTGGCCACTTCATTAGGACCGTTTTAGCTTGTTGTGTCAATTTGCATCATGCCAATGGATTTTTATATGTTCACTCACAAATATATAATATAAAAAAAAACTAACCTTAAAATCATTGACCCTGTTCAATGATGTAAAGTAGCTCGTCGGTAGAGGCTAGGGGAGGGACTAATCAAAATTATGACTGAATCATCAGCTACCGGGGTCAAACTAAGCATGCTCTTGAAACATATGGACTAGACCTTGTTAAAGTCGTTTTGATTTGAATGGGATGGTTTGAAAAGCGTGCAGTATACAGTGAGTGACAGTTCCTTGTGCAAAAATGGATTGCTGGTACATTATGGTCTGTAGATTTCGGATAGCACAAAATGTGGGCTAATGGAACAGAAGCCAAGTTCTACCTAATAAAGACTCAGTACTAAAGTCACTAATGTTACCTTTATTTAATTTCTCGGGGCAAATATGCACTGTCTGTGAGCAGGTGGGACGAAACTGGATTTAGTCTGAAAATCAAACGACTTAATTCACCAAAATAAAGATTCTCGGTGCAGCCGCGGAGGTCCGGGTTACAACCCCAATCCTCCACACAGAGGAAAGAGCTCTACTTTCCATTCAGCCCACCATAATACGGCACACACCTGAAGTAAAAACTCTGGGCTTTTGACTTGCCGAGATGTTATAAATTAGCCCAATGCGAACGGTGGCAGAGTGGTTATCGTTCATGAATCGTTATCGGTATGTTCTCTCCAAGCTTGCTATCGCTGTATTAAGATTCCCCTCAGTGAATGATTATGCAAGTAAATGGTTGTCTGGCCATTGTCTAGGTTGTAAGGCCCATCGTCGCTGGGCTTGGCTCAGGGCAAATGCGCCCCCTAACAGGAATAGGCAGAATAAATGACGAAATTACCCAGACTGTTGTATTTAGTCTTTTGAACTAACAGCTCCCTATTGACCCAATTACTTCATATTGTTACATTTTGAAAAGTCAAAGCAAAAGAAATTCGTAGATGGGAATTTTTAGTCATTGGTGGTAACTTGATGGGGCTTTAAAAGTCACATTGCTGCAGTATCACCTTCCCGTGTCCTCGTTTATAACCCTTTTGGCCCAAAAATTCATGGTCAGTGAAATTAAATGCACCAATAAAAGATGTTTAGAAATGCCCTGGGTCCTATTAGGGCGCCATTGTAATAAACTGCATTTAGTGGGGACGTGGTAAAAAAAAGTCCATTCTTGCAATATGCCAAACCTGAATTTAAACAGGTTTTTTTGTCTCTTTTTTATTTAGTTGAGGGGTAAATGCTCAAACCATTGTGAAAAAAAGAGCTGCAACACCAAAGAGTTAACCCATTTAACATATTTAAATATGATTTTGACTGAAATGAAAATCAATGGTCAAGTCTCGCAATGCCACTGAATGTATCAAACAATTCCTGGATGCATATTTCAGATCAAAATTTTTATAATGTATCTTTTTGAGGTATTTTGCTCAGACTCGGACACAAACCAACAAGCCAACTAACTATACATGAATGGTGAAGTCTGTAAGTTTCATACAATAAGAAAAATTTCAAAACTTTAATGCCTACATTTTACTATCTAACCCTGTTCTATGTTGTATTTACTAAAGTAAAACTCAACTACTATTGGTCAAAGTGGTAACCCACTAAGTCTGATCTGGTGTTGCTGTAGAGGCCAGGGGAGGGACTAAAGTAAACTAATATTGATGAAAGGTTAAGGACTATGCCTTAAGTTCTATGTAAGTACTATGTCCTTGAAATAAATGTAAAATAAAAAACACAACTGAATCTAGTACAATGCAGCACGGGGGGATAATATTTTCATCCAATTGTGTAGTTTTCAATGAGTGAGCTCTATTAAATGATAACAGGCAGTTGTAAATACTCCAGACACGGGGTTCTCGGAGAGGCAATAACTTTGAGACAGCAGTCGAGGCCTAAATTGCATTTCACATTTAGCCTGGGCTGTCTTCTGCTTTTGTCTTCTTGGCCCAGGGTGAAGGGAAGTGTGGTGATCTTTGCCAAAGGGTAAGAAATATCTCATTGCAGCCGCTGTTGTGAGCTGCAGATATGCTCTGACACGAGGCAAGAACAACAGAGGAGAGGAACAAGGGGTCACGGCTCGCACTCAAAGACACTTTACTGTGCACCAAGGCTTTAGATGTGTGGGATAGTTTTTGTATATAGATTATTCATAGACATAACAGTTTTTTTTTCCTTTGTATATAAACTCATCAGAAAAAATGGGACGTTGAGACCCTCTGTGGGCTGTATTATAATGGTCTTTGTTTTAGTGAAGGAACTGTTTTTCAATCCCACACTTCCACAGGGCAGGGGCACTCTCATTGTTATACATCTCTTATCTAGCCAAAACAAGAATCTGATGTTTTATGACACAACAATTTTTTCTTTCAAAGTACAAAAACGGCTGCTCGTTGTCGTCACGCAAACTTTGTGTTATGTAAATGTATGAGGCAGTGTGCGCTCCATATGTGAGACCATGAGTTTCACAAAAGTTTCTCAAAATCGCGTAGTGCATCTTAAATAGAGGCTTTAGATCATATTAAGAAAGGTCTATTGGTTAGTTGGTTTGTCTGTTCGCAAGAATACTCAAAAGTCCAGGTTTGGACAAAAAATGTATTGGGGTACACTCGTCTCGTAGCTTATAAGAAAGAGCATTTACCCTTGAACTGGCTTTGGCTCTAGTGAATGAAAGTCTCAGCGTTATGCCTTTTCGGTTATAAGACAGAACCACCCAGTATATCAATGATGGAGAACTTGTCAAAAGCCAATTCAATGCAAGTCTCTATTTGATTCATTGAATTAATTGAAGTTACATTAAAGAGTGACTCAGTCAGACTGGAGACATTAAACTTTACTTCAGGTCGCCCAAGGTCAGAGCACAATTAAACAGCTTCACCCAATGCACTGCGAGCTGCTGGAGCCACTCAGGAGACATGATTTCATGGTTTAGTTTTGAGACACTGTGATTGGTCATATGTATCAGACATCTATTGGTTTTACATTGGATGCTCTGCCTGACTCAACTAGCACAGTTTATCCATGCAGGCAACATAACTCAACAAACTGAATAGACAAACTATTTACCTGTGAAATACATCAAATATTTTGTTCTTACTATTGTGAGATAGTGCCACAATCTGCCCTGTTCTATGATGTGAAGTTGGTAATCTGTTTTTGATTACATTAACCAGTCAGCATAACATAAATAGAGCAATATACTTACTTTTCATTGCATTTTACCTATATTTTGAACTTCCTTTATGTCTACAATTGCTTCCTAACATAACTGCAACTATGCAGGGTGTCTTTATTGTGACAAAATTCTGATTTATGTCAGTTATTTTTGATTTAGTGTTCACCAAAGTAACTTCTGAATACTACTTACTTTTGCTAAAGAACAGAGCCAGCCACACAGCTTCAATATGCCACGACTTTGATATGAAGTGGTTTCACAATCATTATTTTTCACAAATGTTCCCATTAAACGACTCGACCATTAATGTACAATTTGCAATATGCTTTTTTAATTATGTCAATCCTGTTTGAGCCATTTACCGCACAGAGACAGATGTCCAAAGGCGCAACGCAAAACTTCATAATTGGCTGCGAAATAAATTCAGCAAAAGAGTTGGAAAGCTCAGACGTGCAGAATACAGTTTCAGGCCTGGCATGATTGATTTCGTCTCCGTTTTTCTCTTGGATTTTCACATGCTTGAAGCCATTTTCTATGTGTCGGAGCCCCACACGCTTTATCTTTTTTACAGAATTTTTTTTTTTTTTGATTTTCAGTTGTTGTTCTGTATGCCTGAGCTTCATGTGGTAGGGCTTGTAACGTAGCTCCAATTATACGGTTCGCCCGAAGGGAAAGAGAAAGGAGCATTACTGGAGCATCTGCTACTGTTGAAGGCGGTTACTGACCTCACACTGGCGCTCCTTCTGGGGAATTATTTAGCATTAAAATATATGTGACCGGAGTTGAAGAATTTTTAAAGGGTTTGGAAATTGTCTGTGTGGTTAAAATGCAGGTTATCTGGGTTCAGTGGAAGGTTTCCTCCATAAACGGTCTAAGCAATTTTGCTGCCAAGTCAAACATGTGTTCAAATTAGTTCAAGGTTTGGCTTTAGTTAAAGTACCTAATGATTTGGCTACAACCAGCCAAGAACGCGGACTGGAAAATCTTTGAAAATGAACTGCATCATGGCAAGACTTACCAAATAAGTGGGCCTGCTGCTAAGGGCAACCAACCATGTAAAAAAAAAGAGTAAACGCCCTTAAACAGTGGTTACAGTTTTCCTATTGGTCAAAAATATGTCATGGTACACGTCTATGTAACAGGTCCTCAGGCTCTGATTGGACTTTGTCAAATTTAGTGAGACACGTGTGTAGTGAATCAGGAGTTTGCTTTGAGAGCCAGCCACTGCCCTATTGTGGAGCACTTTTTTCACATTTTGGCTGTGGGTTTACTGAGGATCTAGTTCCACTTTAACTATAACTGTGGCTAACTGGGTGGCCACTTAATTAGGTACACCTTCATGTTCTGTTATTTCCAGAGATCTGCAAACTTTGACAAATTGATATCTGACCCCTGGCATTAGCAAGGTATATTCACCCACAGAAGTGCCACTCACTGGATATTCTATCTTTGTGAAAAACCCAATTGTAATTTCTGCAGTACTTTGTAAAGTAAACAACTTCTTCTTTATTTTTCGAGAGGTAGTTTTCTCCCATGGAATAACCATCAGAAAATGAGCTGAATTGAACGAAATATGGAGCTAGTTCAGTTTTTCAACCATTAAATATTATGCATTACAGTTCCAATTTAAGACAGCTTTGTGTGACTTTCTCTATTTTATTTTAATACCCAGGCCTCACCACAGCACCGCACGGCTGACCCTATTTTCCCCTCTGCTATACATAATGCAATCAAAAAGAGGTTTGTGGGCGACGCTAATGAATCCAAGAAGCACATTCCAGCTAAGGTCCCTCCCGCTTGGCCAAACAAACCAGTCAGCTAAAAATGAAAAACTGGGCTGAAGGAATGAATTTTGTACATTTAGGGACTTTTTTTGTGTGCTTGTAACTCTAAATGGGGGAAATAAAACTGGCTTGAACTCACAGTGGTAAACACCTGCTCAATATTAAAGGTCATATATTCTGAAAAATCAACTTTTCTGAGTTTTTGAGCCATTTTATGATGTTGTTTCTACCTAAAACGCATACCTGCAGTTGTGTTTTGGGTCATTCACACGTTTAAGTAATCTTTCATGTGATTATAGTCCTCTCTGCTCCTGCACTGTCAAACAAATGCACCCAGAGAAGCATTATTCCTCTTTTTCTAGCTTACCATCAATGGGCTGTTAGCGTTTCAAGGCTTTGTTTTTATCCCAGAACTTCACAAAACAGCTCGTATTGGATAAGTGTAAAATGATAGCCTAAAAGTATAAAAAAAAGTATCTACAATATTATGAAAGTATTCAGCATAACTAATGATATGCTTTTGGATCTAATGAGAAGATTCTGCCCATTTCAATAGATTGAATTAGCTATGGTAATGTTGGATTGGTCAAAATGAGAGAATTGGATGAAAGTGTCTGAATATGGTGAAAGTTATCAGTCAATCATATCTACACCTTCCACTTGTTTGTTCGGTTGTTGTTAACAGATGTAAAGCTTTCGGCTCATTAATCGTTTTTTGAAGATAAAAAACGTTCGCTCACTTCAGTTTTTGAACTTCTACAAAGTCATAACTGTCCACTTTGGCAAACGTTCAGGGAATAAACAAATAATTCATTGAAGTTACATTAAAGAGTGACAGACTGGAGACATAAAACTTTACTTCAAGTATTATTATTATTTTCATTTTTTTTTTTCATTTTTCAAGTGTTTGCAGGTCGCTCAAGGTCGGAGAACAATTAAAACACTTTACCAAAGCTGCTGGAGCCACTTAATTTTGAGACACTGTGTCATATGTATCAGACATGTATTGGTTTTCATTGGATGCCCTGCCTGACACAACTATCACATACAGGTCACATAACTTTACAAAAAAACAAAAACAAAAAATTGGTTAATTAGACAAAGCATTTACCTGTGAAATACATCACATATGTTGTTGTTTCTATTGTGAGATAGCGCCACAATCTGCCCTGTTCTATGATTCATTTAGTCCCTCCCCTGGCTGTTCCAGACTACAGACATCCTACTTTACAACATAGAACAGGGATTAAAGGCTTGTTTTGTGCACTTAGCTAATTATCAATTTGTTATACCAATATTAAGATATGATTTCTAAACTGGTCTGTGATTACTCTTATTGAATTCCGATGCTGAATAATACATACAGATTTGGAGATACTTTGGCATAAAAATTCAACAGGCGAGGTGTGCGTCAGTCCGACTGTATGAATTTTTCATGCCATGTTTAAACATTCGCATCAATTTATTCAGACAAATTTAACTGCAGCAAGGTGGAGCCAAACACAAATGATCATGCGTGATAATGTTTGGTTTGAGAAATCCGGTTCCGGAAGTGACTTAATTGACTGAAGTCAAAGCTACCATTATAAACTCAAATTAAGTTGTTGCTAGGCGACGTGAACCCTTAAAAATCCATTTCTTCAATTACGGAGCCGACAGTAATCCTCCTCCTCATGGTGGCTGTGGGATTATTGAGGCAAATTTCACATGAGACGAAGAGGAAAATATTGAGGAAATGGTAAAACTTGACATATTAGAAGTGTAGGTTGGTTAGTTTGTTGTCTCTGTGTCACCCCTGCGACTAATTGGTTATTGTTCAGGATATGTCCAAAAAAAGGCTCCTAGTTACTGATATGGTACAGGCACCAAACAGATATGAGCAGAACATGATTGAATGGCTAATGGCATTATATTTTATTATTATTAGTATTATTATTAGTATTATTATTAGTATTTATTGTTTTAATGGTTGTATTTACAATATTCAATAAAGGTCATGAGCCAAGGGAAAAATGTGTCTATAAATTGACCATTATGATAAGTTCAATGATAACACTTTTATGGACTGCACAGTATATAAGCATTCTTAAATATGTTACTAACAACAATTTATTTAATAAAATGCAAACTTTATTTCAAACACACTAGTGATCCATAACAATATAAAAAAAACATTACAAAATATTGAGAGATTATTAGTGTGTGTTCTGCTGTCTCAAAGCAGAGATTAATAAACTGAAGCTTCACTTCTTTCATATGTTTACTATTTTGATTGACTTATAAATACTGTTAGGTTATAAACTCAATTATATTTCTGTTGTGATGTTTTGTAAAGCTCAATTAACATAATAAACTAATACTTAACTAATTTTGAAAGATCAAAACTAATTGCTTTTTTATATCCGTGATATGTAACATTAGAATCTTTAAATGCCAAGACAATTTCTATCCTAGATCTGTTTTGGGAGATTGTTCTCGTCTGTCTCCCCCATTTACAGATGTGCATCATAGACTGACTGTTTTGGCAACAGTAACGCACCGAATCAAAAAGCAGAAAACCAGTGCGTATCCCCCTCATTTCACCAACACTGATATCGGGAGTTGTTGTTTGCACAGCTTGAGTGATGTGGCACCAAAGTGACCTACAAAACAGCGGCGGTGGGGCCATAAATCACATCGGCCGTGGAATGAATCCCTGGTGCAGAGGACATCTCGTGCCACTGCAATCACAGGCTGCAAAACACTAACTGGCTATACTTCTCTGTTGGCTTCTTTACTCAATCAAGCGCCCATAACATCCAGCGATTGGTCTCCGGGGCGGGACGGGGAAAAGATGTCCTCTGCGAAAGCTGGAAAATGCAGGTTGAAGTTGATAAGGTTCAAGTCATCTACAGTGTGTTCAAACAATGAGGCTTCAGTGCTGTGGAAATGGTTTAGGTTTGTGTGGAAAAATAGCCTTCAAAAGTAAATCCAGTCATGTGGCCTTCAAAAGTCCACTTGTGTTACATTTTTGACACCATCCATCAGTGGTTGTAAGCTGCTCACATCTTTCTGTCACTTTGTTATTCCTAGACAAACTAAATGATGTTGTTTGATGAGCTAAACCAGGTGAAGATGGCTTCAACTAGTAGGCCTGTCACATTAACACATTTTGAAGGATGATATATTGCCTTGGAAAGTGTCTTGATATAGACCAGTTTATACACTCATACATTGATCCAAGAGTGTAATAACCCCAGTTAAATAACTACTGAGTGGGTTCCAAACAATAATTTGATATTTAAAAAAAAATCGTATTCACGTTTATATATTGAACGATTAGTCAATATGGTAATTACTGTGAAAGACCTACTAAATAGACATTAAGGACTAAGCAAGTGGTGGCTAACTAGAGGGTTGGCAATTCAATCACTGCTCTAGCCAGCTGAAATTGCCATTGTGTATTTGGGCAAACCACTTTTGCTCAATGTATAAATGCATTGCTGTGTCTGCCCCAAGACAACTGTGGCGCCAAATATTGATAACCACTACCACTGTGGAGACGACAAAGAATTGACTCACTTGAAAACCTTGGAAAGTGAAAAAGCAGATACTTAGATACTGATTCTGGAGTCCAAAAGACTTCACCATTATGATAACTGTTGGATTTCTAATAAGACTATTGCACAAGACGGTGTTGAATCTCAAAAACCGGGGCGCGCTTGATTTATTAGCCGGCACGGCGCAGTAGGGATCCAATCAATGTTACATGGGATGCCAACACCAAACCTGCGTGAGCCCCACTCCACTTCAAGGGCACATCACATCAGTTCAAAGACATGGCAATCTTGGCGGCCATTGTTTTCAACTGTGAACAGCGTCTCGCTCCCCACATTCTTGCTCCAATCATCAGCTGGATATTACTTAGTGTTGATTGTGGTTTCATTTCACCAATTTGGTGTAGTTACCTGAAAATTATGTCACGCTAAGGGTGATGGTCGGTGGATGTCCAAAGTGAAGCCTGTGATCATGGGTGGCAATTTGGAGCCAAGCCAGAGACGTGAAAGCTTTTTGCATTTATGGTTTCTGCAGCCATTTTGTGTAATCCAAAACCACCTATTTTTGAGAATATAGAGAAAATGCATGGGTTGCTGTAAATATGATGCTAGAATTTTGATTTTATTTAGAAATCTCACTGAATTACACTTAAAAATAAATGTATATTAATGTATGTATATTAGAGTATATTCTTTGGCAGAACATTTGAGGGGGCAGGCAATCCTAACTCAGTCAAAATGGCCTCTGGGTTTAAATTTTTTAAGTATACGTCAACTTCTAAATGTCCAGGGAATGCATGTAAGAATTGGCTGCATATGGTGTATTAAAGTGCTAACCCTGCGAGTGACAGTTCTTCACACAGCTGGGATTGACATATTTATTTGATTAAACGGTCATATATACATGGGTAATTTCCATCCTCAGTCCTTCAGCTGGCCCAAACCTGACAACACATCATTCTCACTAAACACATATAACACTCCATCCACATTAATGATAAGTATTAGAAAATTAACTTCCTGATTATCATTTCGTTTGTCTGGTTTATATCCAAAAACAAGCTGTTTCTCTTTGCTTTCTTTGACACGTGTATGGATCTGCTTCATGTGCTAACCTCTGTCATTTCCAGTTAAGGGGTTTTTCCTCCCCCTCCCCCATATCTGGCTATTGGTCCCTCTCCGGGTGGCCTAGTGGATTACAATCTCACACTCCAGAAGACCGAGCACATTCGGGGTGTAAAAAAAGAAAAACGATAGTTGCATGTCAGGCTAAATTTGTGATGGCTTCTTGCTGGGGGTTCACCCTGGTGGGCCGCGGGACCGTTTGATAGCCGCTGATTACAGTTGACAGCTGTCCAACATATTTGCAGGAGGTCAGTCAAAGGCCCTGATGTGTGAATAATGTCTCATTTTATCACAACCTGCTGTGTTCTGGAGTTGGAACCACAAGTGGGTAGTGCTTATGCTAGGCAGACTGCCAGAGAACGGAAAAGGTCATCAACGGAGGTCAGGAAAAAAGATTGTGATATGCTCATTCAGTATATTAGTAATAATACGAATTTCTTACATTCATATAGTGCTTTTCAAACATTCAAATACAACTGAATACATGATTTATTTACCGCACAGTCAAAAACTAGTGATAATGGTAAGCTAACTCTGTTTTCACACTTGCCCTGGGGCAGAATGATAAAACATGTAGGGGGAGATGTTTGAGGTTACGTTAGAATGTATTAGCTTAAGTTGTTAAGATAGTAATAAACGGGGCACCACTGGGAATATATCACCAGAAAATTATAAAGCTAAACAATTC